>JAABKK020024495.1:0-17329 GCA_011634745.2 Catotricha subobsoleta | reverse complement strand
AGTTTTAAGGACATACGAAAAAAACTAGGGGGCGCAATCAGCTCAATTCCGAACTTTTTAAAATAAGGGCCACTCTAGTACATATACATTTCTTTTATATTTATTGACCATTAAATTAATAATGCTTTTAATTTAGTTGAGTACTATGGTCTGATTTATTTAAACGAACGTATATTAAGGGTTTAAAAGTCGGTATTTGATAACTTGGTATAATTGGTATTCGGTATTTTTGGTATTTCTAGTATTAGAATCTTTCATGAGTGTCTTTTTAATAATTTTGGTATATGGCGGACGGTATTTGATATTTGTCAAGAGAATGTCAAACTTAAATTATTTTACATGACAAAAGTAGATGCGAAACAGTTAAAATGCCTAAGAGCGAAAAAACTAAATTAATTGAAATTTGAAAATCATCTACATTAGATCTAAAAGTTAGTATTTGTTCTGATTCACAATGTTAGAATAATCGAAAAAAAGTAAGAGGTCTTAATACATAAGTCGGCCATTTTATATTCGATCTGGTTCATCGTAGACTCATTCTCTTCATAATTAACCCCTCTAATTAAACCTAGTATAATACAAAGCTCTAACTAAACAAGTTTAACTCCCTGGGCATTTGTGGGAACTAAAGTTAACCCAAAAAAAAGTATGCCATCAATTTTTTTTTCTGCATTCGCATGTTTTGATACTTAGTATCTATTGATTTTCGATTCTTTTTGTTTTTCGCACCCCAGCCTAATATGCATTTCCGTGAACAACTTTCGATAATATGTAATAAAGTATAATATTTAATACCATAAATAGGGAATTAATACCATATATAGGTATAACAAATAATATTATTGTTTTTCATACCATAATTATACCGTAATATAGTTTGAAAATTTTCATAAATTTAACATAAATTTATTATAATTGTAGAACATTTCAGCCATACTAAAACTAACGACACTGACTATTCTATAGCACCTGTTCTACTGCAAACCTGTTTCAGAGGGACTTCACTGTATTATTTAAAAAAAAAAAAATTATTAAAACATCATTATTTAAACTAAAATTATATAAGTACTTATTTACTTATATTAGGATTATTTCAAAAGCAATTTATGAACAAAGTTAGTTAATGAACACGCAAACGTAAAATAAATATATATTTTACTTCAGATTTAAGAATGAGTGAAACCATAACATATTACCTTAATATCATCTTAAGAGAAAAAATTTGAGTGACAATGAAGTAATTCCAAAGACTGGATAAGCCGATAGAAAAGTGGTTACCGTTACAGGTATCAAAAAGAAAAAAAAAAGAAGGAAAAACTATTTTAATTTTGCATTGTTGATAGTTTCCAGATTTAATGCCTAAACTTAAGTGTAAATGCAAGTAAGATCATGTTTCTATTATTTACTAATATATTATTATTATTTTATTATTGAGTTATCACTATTTATACCCGCTTTGTTTTCAGCAAAAAATTTTTAATGTAATTATAATAATAATTTTAATTTATAAAGCATTGCATTAAATAATGCAGCTTACACTTATATATACAAGAAAATGTACTTCTTGTAATTTTAATGAATTTTGAAAATCACACACATTTTTCGATTAATTTGCCGATCCCTGCAAATTAACTACGCCAGAGATAACTGCATAAAAACTACATATTCAAATTTTAAAGAATCGATTTTCGATAAAAAATTAAGAAAATGCGTAAAACGTTTCTCTTAGTTATCGAATCGATAATTCATTTTTATAGATTATGTTATAATATAATTATAATTTAAAGTAATGAAATAAAATGTAAAAAGAAGAAATAACTTTAACGTCAATTTAGTATTAACTAAGTACAATTATATTTACTACATTAACTATAGCACTTTCGTAAACATAACTAACGTAAACTAATCAATCGCGAAACCCAACCAGTCAGATTGAACACCAATCTTCGGATATACTGTTTTGCACTATATGTCCCATTACATTACTGGATACGAATTTTTAGTATCTCAAGACAGGGTAGTTTACCTTATACTCGTAATTTGGCTGGAAATCATAACTATATAGTCATTCGTAAAATTAATAGTTTTAAGTTAACTACGACTATGTTCGTACATAAACACAATGGCCATCATAATTGTTTCTCATACCAATTTGTATCTATGGCATTCGTAAGATAAAACTATGTGCGATCATAAATTGGCTAGCGTGAACATTTGTAACTGTGAGATTAGTAGTATTATTAGTATATGGGATAACTATCACCATAATAACTTGGTTGTATTGTTAGTGTTTGCGAACGTACTCACTTAGTTTACATGTGATTTAACCATTCTAGTGATGAACGAATGAATAGGAATAACTGTTTATTAAACATTATTATTGTAATAAATGTAATATTAACGAATATATTGTAAAAAATGTTAGATAGCGGGTTTTGAATTTAAGTAGTCAAATATTACTAGATAACATTCAGTTTATACATAAAACTATTTTCGAAAACTCAAAATAAACTCAATATTTCTAATAAAACAATAATTTATATAATAAATGATCTTAATTTTTTCTCTGAAATATAAACAACAAAAAATAAAATAAAGTTATAAAAATAAAATAGAATTAGTTCCAAAAAAAAAAAACGTAGCATGCGTTATTCGGGTTTTAGCTAATTAACTCATACTTGAAAATAAATAAATGAGAAAACACTTAAATAAAAAAAAAAATCTTTTACTTTTCATGATCGTGATAATACATATGCGTAAACCTCTAGGTTTTTGGTTCTAGCTGTAGCTCCACTAAACTGTTATATTGTACGCCGTATAGGTACTCAAAATGTAACTATATGTAAGCATCAAACAATGTATGTTATGTGGGCTCAATATAAGTGCTTCAAGAAAACAAAATATTGTTGTTAAAGTGTTGTTTCCGATATTATTATATGTTAAAGATGTAAAAACACATGTAATACCAAATGTACATGATATTAATACGACGGCATAAAAATAAAATAAACATATTGCGCAGGGGAAATTATGTAGTATTTCTCTTTCTTCTTCTTTTTTTTTTTTTACTTATATAGATAGTGAAAACATGTAAATGAAATATTTTTATTTCTTGTTAATATTAACGCATCGAGGCACTTAAGTCGTTACAGATAATTTATTGCATACTAACAGAAAAATTTGTAATTTAATATCTACACAACAATTATAAGAATTTGAAAGGAATTATCGGCCACGGAAGCATATTCTTATTCATGCTAATACGTAATAACATAGGAGACTCCTGGACCGATTTTAGCTATATGAGAAAGAAAAACACTTATTTTATTGGAAGAGCGAAAAGCCTTCGGTATTTGTGGTCATGTAGTGTTGGGTATAAAAAAAAATCATCTGCTGATCGTGATCTAGATCAAGTCTGGCCTTTGATAAATCATTACCTATTGTTATTTATTGATCTGAGAGAAATATGTAAATCATCAAAAACGTAATCTGTGCCCAACAGTTGATATATGATTCACTTATTTCCAAATTTTAAAGAAAATTGGTTTGAATTTGAACGAACGTAAGCTCATTCGACGGAATATGTTCAAATTGATCAATACAATCGATAAAACTACAAAACTGATTTTTGAATTGAGAAAAATGTGAACCAAATCTGAATCGAAGAAACTTCATCGATCTTTAATAGAATCCAAAAGCGTTCATTGTAAGGGTAACTGCCTCTTACAATAAAATGTTAGCAATATTTTAGCGCATTGAAAAATGAGAAGCAGTTTAACACAAAAAAGAGCTCTTAAAAATAGCCGATAAATGAAGTGAAGAAAATTATGTACCAAAAGTTAAGCCAACTACTAAAGATTTATTAATTTAATGTATATTTTATTCAAATGAATACTCACTTAAATTTACATTCAATTATAAATCATTATTCAATCATTCCGTAAGCAGATGTAAATCCAGTGAATTCATTTACTGATTTATTACTTATTGTTGCCATCATTCTTCTTCGCCAAATCGTTTTTTGATCTTGTATTTAGATTCAGACTGTATATGATTTGAAGCCGAAGAAACAAGAAAATTATTTACAATAATAATTTTTATTAGTTTGAATAAATGTTGATGAATAAAGAAGTATTGAATGCAACTGCACATTAATCGTATTTTATCAATTATCTATTTTACAACATACACACTTTATTCGAAATTCAGATGTTACACATTTCGCATTATGAGAAGATGCAGATATTTGCATATGCTTTTGAACATTAATAATAAATTAATATTAATTCCGAAATTAGTCTGGCATTCTTGAAATTTATCATAGAAATAGTATAGGTATGTTTCTTCTGTGCATGACATATATTGTTTATATTGGTTGGGTCGCTGGTTTTTATTATGCAAGAGATTTACTCTATAATTTAAATTAGTTTCATGGTAATATAGAATATAAATTGTATTGCATTAATTAATTTTATAGTCCATCGAATAGAAATCATGAATGAGCTTTTTGATGCAAGCATGTGAAAGGATCTTCACCGGATGTTCTTCACTATTGCGCAAACGGCCCGGGACTAATAACTTCATTTTAATACATTATAATAGAATTCGTTGGATCGTAAATAACATATAAATCAACGGGGCCTATTAAATGCATTTGAAAAAGGATTGATATTACATATGTATTACAATTTAATAAAAAATAAGGTTACAATAAAATATTGATATGATACAGAATAGATAAGAAAGCAATTTTGCGGTCAATTTCATAAATATTCAATTAATACTCAGTATGCATAAAAAGTGAAAACAAATATAAATAACTATTTATAAAATATTGCTGTAAATACACTACAGAGATAATGATGATACGTTATGATCAATAAGGTAGTGCGAAAAACAATAGGGACTAGATGTAAAAGCATGCGAATGGAGGAACAATTTTTTTTCCTATATTGTGAATCATAATGTTAGAATAATCATCAAAAAATTATGCTTAAACACATAAGTCGGTCATTTTGTATTCCATCTGGTTCATGGTAAGCTCGTTCTATTTATAATTAAATCCTATAAAACCTAATACATATATATAATAATAATATATTACATAATAGTCCCTATTGATTTTCAAAAAAAGCTGTAAAAACACCATTTATCGCTCGTAAGTGCAACGCATTAAGTTTCAGTGTTGGGACGATCTTTGATCTTAAGATCAATGATCTAGATCATATATTGACTGATCTGTAGTATGATTTGGATCGTCTTAAATTTTGTGATCTTTGATCTAAAAAAAACAACAATTTTAGATCATTCTTAATGTTTAATGCAAAAATGAGAAAGATATCGAATATATTAATAATTGTAATATTTTCATTCGTTTCCATTAACTGACCGAGCATCAGAACTGGATATTTTTATACCCTAATTTTGTAAATGAATCACAACACAATTTATAGCGGGAACTATGAATTATAAGACTCAAATTATTAAGCCTAATCATATTCTATGTTGAAATTAAAGTAAATGAAAAATATAAAGCGTATTTATAAAATTTTATGCCATTTTAATGAGTGACAATCTTAAATATATCTCGGACACGAATAAAGTAGAACCATTTTCTCTTCGACAAAATTGTACACTAAAAAGTTAGGGGTGGCTGTAATGCAAAATATTGTTTTATAGTTGTAAATATGTATAAGTAATTTTAAGCTTAAAAAACTACTTATTAATTTACGTAAAATGATCTACAATTGAAATAAAGACGATCTTTTTTGGTCATTAAGATCTTTTTATTGTAGTGATCTGACATTTTGATCTAGATACTTTTTGTACGCGGTCTTCCAACACTGGTCACATTTATCAAATGTTTATCGTATAATAATTCATCTCGCATTAAACATTGGTGCTATAAAAACAAAATGTTCTGGGTAACTATATATACTATTATATACATCAACTACTAATAAATTAGTAGTTTCGTAATTATCCCACAATATAAACTCTCTAAAAGTTATGTTAAACAATTTTTTTTTTTTTTTTATTTTATTTAGTTCATAAATGTACCTAATCCGAAATGTGTTAACAAAATTATCCACATTTTTAAAATACTTACACAGTGATGAAGGCCAGTTAATTAATTTAAAATAAAACAACAATGTCACAAAAAAAAAAAAGAAAAAGAAACAACGAACCAAAAAAAAAAATATATATATATATAAAACTGAAAAAATGACCGTAAAAATTAGAAAATCTGAAACCATAAAATTCCAATCGATACACGTCACATAGATTAAGTATATATTTTGTGTCTATATAAATTTTATGTTCTCTAATGCCGCAAATTATATACCAATATTATATCTCTACCATCAACGCGTCTACTATCATTATACTATATTAATATTAAATTAAATATTTTTTTTCTTTTACCACACACGTATATTCAAATACACACACGCCTCAATCCTAAGCCTTTTTTATAACAAAATTGAATTGATTAAATTCTTTTACCACGTGCTTTTTTATTCAAAAAAACTAAAAATAAAATAAAGAAAGAAAGAAAGAAAGAAACGTTAACAATTTAACATAAAAGCAATTAACCACATTAAAGCTTTTCGAAAAAAGGGATTTTTATTACACAAATTTACCATTATTATCTTATATTATTTTCAAGATAAACATGAATGGACATGCAACTCGTATATATATAATATATATTATATATATATTATATGTTTGGTGTGTATAGGTGTAAACTCTGATGGAATACCGAAAATCATTCCAACCAACCAATACTATTTTGAATATAGAAAATTGTATATAAAATGCAGCTAGTTCTCACGGTTGATCAGATTTCTGATGGTCTGAAATAATATATGCTGTAAATGATTTTGATGAAATCTATGGTTACAAACATTTATATAGCATATCTCCAATATCATCACCATATATAATACATAAACCAAAACAAAAGCAAAAGCAAAACAGAGAAAAAAAAACCATGTATAATAATGATCAAAAAAAAAAAGAAATGTATTATAATGCATTAAGAAATGCATTCAATTATAAAAGTTAATATTGTGCTGTTTCTGTATATATGTATAAACATTTACTTAAATATTTCCATTGCGTTTCTTGTATGCGGGGCGTGCCCCAGGTAAATGTATTATCTTTGCATTACTAAAAATCTCACAGAAATATATATATTTATATATATATTCGACAAATATCATCGCATAGGTAACATCTATACACACAGGTAATACACGACCGACAATGCAATATAAAATACATTGGAAGTAAATATTATTTAACGCCTCCCAACCAATTTAAGACCTTTATCGACTTATTCTCTGTTTTATTTATTTATTTATTTTGTTTTTTTTTTTATTTTTTTTTTGTATAATACAATCATAAATGTATATTATGTGCACAAGCAACAATAGTATATTAATTACATAAGCTCCTCCTCATTGGACGGGTATATATACAATTTTTAAGTTTTACTTAAATAATTTTTTTCTGTGTTTTCTTCTTTTTTTTGTTTGTTTTTTTTTTTTTTGTTTTTTAATATTTTTGTGTGTGTGTATCAATGTATTGTGTAAAAAAAAAATAATACTCTTACCATCTACATCATCACTAACGGCAGCAACAGCAGCAGCAGTAACAACAGCAGCATAATAGTCAACAACAACACCGTTCTCCGTTCAATACCCATAGCATTATCCATGAATTTGTGTATACGGTCTTGTGTTTCGATTATTAACAAAACTATATACGGAGGAAATACACTTCTCTCTCCTAAGAAGAGGTAAAATAACACAACACGATGTCAGTTAAGCAATAGCTTTGAGACGGGTAACAATTATCAGTTTTTTTTTTGTTTATGTTTTTTTTTTTTACAAATAAATGACAGAAAATCAATTCATAAAATCGTTTCTGTATATTTTACATTTTATGTTTAAAAATTTTTAAATATTGTCATTCGATAAAATTGTGATTTTTTTGGGTCGTCGTATATCTTAAGCGAAATATTTACAGGATTGCATAATAGTTTTTTTTTTCTAAGTGATCATTAATTGCGCCTATTTTAAATATTGTAAGCAAAAAAAATATTTCAATGGAAAATAAATCGTTGAAAACTTAATTATAAATATCCGTTTGTTTTGTGATGTGCTATTTATTTTCTAATTCGTTTCGGTTTATGTTTGTAATTGTTGCAGAAAAAATTTCTGACAACAAATTGTATATTTTGTTTTTCATGACAGTAGAAATTGCATAAAACTAACAACAACAAAAAACCAGCGGCATGAAATTAATAATAATTTTGTTTTATTTCGGGTAAATGCAAACAAAAAAAAAAAAAAAGAAAGAAAAATGAAAATGTGATTATGGAAAATTCAGTGCTTAATTCAGTGTCTTATAAATTTAGTGTTAGTGTTTGTTCCTATAGTCGACAAATCATTATTGAATTCGAATTCTAATCGGAAAACCGAAAAAAAAATCAATTTTATTTTTATTTTTAAAATATTTATAACCGAAACAATTAGTTAGAAAAAAAAAAAATGGATTTATCTACAATTTTATTAACATTTTTAATGGCTCTTCTGTATGCATGCTCTGATATTGAGAGCAAACAAAAGCATGGACGTGGTAGAGGTTCTATGTGGTGGTAAGTGATTTTTATTAATAACTTTTCAAAATAAGATTTTTCAAATTTATATTTAAAAACAACAGAAATATGTTTTATTGCCGCACATTTTAGATAAGAAAGCATTATTTAAAACGCGCGCGAGTCCATAATTCTATTTATAAAGATTTGCTACTAATTACAATAAATTTTCTGTAACATATCGTTGAACAGGCAAATTGATTAGAACATTTTTTATTTTATTTATTTATTTGTCCATAAATTAGAAGCATATTTATTGATGAATCTATTAAGCAAATTTGTATGAGTTACAACGAAAGTAACAAAAATAGAAAAAAAAGAAGAAGAAATATTTCATCGTGAAAATTTAGCGATTACAATAAATTGGTATTAAATTGTGGGTCACAGACCATACGTTTGTATAGAAAATATAAAATTAATGATACAATAAGTGAAGAAGTGAATAAACAGAAATCGAAGGTTTACAAAAGAAAAGTAAATATATGTGTACATTACACATTACATTTCGTATTACTTTTGTTTCTCTTTTTTTTTTATTTAATTCGTATTTGTATTAAGTACGAATTATATTTTTAAATTAAATGCTTGCATTTAATAATGATCCAAATTATGTAATTTAGAGTGTTTAGTTTATGATATACATGACGTACATGTCGATATAACAACAATCAAATCCACAAACATATTTTGTAACGGTCCTATAATCATTTAATCATAAAACGCAAACAATTATAATTTACATTTTACCTCTTGCTTCAATATCAAAAATGTAGATCCAATACCTACTTTGCTAAATAGTAAGTATACGTCAAGCAATAACGAAATTATATTCTATTTCACTCTGTTTCGGTTGTTTTATTCATTGTTTGCATTTATTGTCGTGCTTTCATTTATAATTGCCGTACATTTATAAAAATAAATACATATATACGAGTATATATTAATTTAAAATGTGATCTCCGCCAAATTGTATGTAAATTGCAAATGAATTACGATTACAAATTGCAAATTGTAAAATGTAATTCTATTCCATTCCATATTAAGGGATTACATTAGAATTGTAAGGCGCTTAATTCTGTGGTGCCATTACATTTGTAATGCAAAAATTCCATCTCTGGGTAATAATATAATAAGTAACGTGCGGCGCCTAAAAAAACAAAACAAATCAAAAAAAAAAAAAAAAAACACGCACACCCAGAAGATCAACTTAGGTGACAATATTTAAGTAAACTATTTGTTCA
Source organism: Catotricha subobsoleta (assembly GCA_011634745.2). NCBI lineage: Eukaryota > Metazoa > Arthropoda > Insecta > Diptera > Cecidomyiidae > Catotricha > Catotricha subobsoleta. The sequence continues at coordinate 7,420 of JAABKK020024495.1, read as the reverse complement.
ACAAAATAAAGAAACATTAATTGTTTGATTAATTGATTTGTGTTTAAATCACACCTATTAACAAATTCATAAATATATATCTTAAACATTTCGGCATATTTACATATCGAATATACTTTGTAGTCGATTTGTCTTGTCGCTTGTCGTGTCTGTTGTACATGTGGTTTTGGTTTTAGTTTTTGTTTTGTTGTTTTTCTTTCTACAAATAAAACGTTTGAATTGAACAATGCAATGCCATAATTAGTTATTGTGATGTTAAAACATAACAAAAAAAAAAAAAAAAAAAACAACAACAAAAAAATAGAAGAAGAAAAAAATATACATACATACTGTACTGAATGAAACTGAACAGTTTTGTATTCAAAATGCATACAAAATATATATTTCGTACGTGAATGACCACAACAAAAGCCTCTATAAATAAATTACCTATAAACAAATTAGTTTGACATGACAAGTTAATATTATATATATTTGCCCAATTTATGTGGGTTTTTAATGTTGGAAGTGTAGGCAAATTGCGTCGCGTACATTGCGTAGGTATGATTACATTACGGCGGCGGCGGTGTCTACTTATAAACAAAATATGAGTTTAATTCACATTTTGACTGTATATAGGCAAAATTGAAACTGATCACGGGTATATACATACACTTTACACACAATATAATTACATTATATAAAAATGAAAAGAAGAAAACTAAACTAACAGAAAAACATATATATTTATATAGAACGATAAATGCGTGTAGACGGTGCGGTTTGTTAATAGTATGTTTACATGCTTTATGGTAATTAGTATATATATTATTTTTTTTTCTTCTCTTTTAATTATAAATATTTATTGTACATATATTTTATACACATTTCAGAGTATTTTCAGTTGCACTACTGAAAAATTATTCAATTTGTGTGTGTGTTTTGTTTTTGTTTTTGGTGCAACTTGCTTGATCCGATCTTGTTATGAATTTATATTTTATAATTGTAATGAAATAAATTGACTTTAATGGTTTTACGTTTTATTAGTAAATTGATTAATTGACTAATAATTATATTAACACAATTATTTATAAATACTGTAATTATAAATAATTACGGAAACATAATTATGTATTGAGTTAATAAAAGGAACTTTCATTTTTTGGTTGATTTTCATTATTATTAAGAGATGTTTAGTTTTGGTTTTAGTTTCCAGAGAATTCATGTTAAATAATAATTGATGTTATACAAATTTCTATTTCATTTCATTTTTTTTTTTTTGTTTAATTGAATCTATTTAAATATTCAGATCGATATTGAATGGGGGGAATATTGAAACGATCATAGGAAATTCACAGTTACAATAATTGCAGAAACAATATTTTGTTATAAATGTTTTGAGACGCATTTATATAAGTATCAGATAGTTTTTCGTAACAATTTATTTTGTAGTTTTTGTTTTTTTCTCCTATTCGTCAAACAACTTATTTCTTAGATTTATTTTAGATGAATAAACATTACCTTGAAATTATTTAGAAGGTAGACAGTTGCATCTCAATTATATTATGAAATGAGTTTCCGGAAATGAATTGGGGTCGGTAATTGATTATAATTTTCTGTCGAATCCACACTGCTTACAAGTTATTTAAATTTCTTGGTGTTATGTCGCTTGAAGGTTATGTTCGGACGCTAAATTCAACAAAGCCGCAAACTATTTCTTTTTTATGATCACAAATTTTGAAATTTTTGGAAATTCTACCACTCTACTAATCTTATAACTTTTATATGTTAAAATACCTCCTATATTTATAATTTTTAAAATCAATTTACACAGTAAATATCATAAAATTCTGTTCAATCATTCAATAAATTTGGTGGTGTGAAATTCGAAATAATAAAAAAAAATAAAAAAATAATAATTAGGCAACAATTTCTATATGTAAACTTATTTTCCACCACATTCTACTTACACAAAATAAGTAATAAAATCTAGATTAAATTATAAATAAACTGAGGGCACTTGAAGTGTGTTTACAAATCACCAAAATTAATTTAAATAAAAAAAACAAAAAACGAAACTATATGAATTTCCGTTTTTCATAAAATCTGAAATTAATGCAAATTCAAAATAGTTATGATGAAAAATATTCTGAGCATTTAATTGTAGATTACAAAAAAATAAAAAAAATAATAAGTATTCAGAGCTAATAAACATAATTTTCTATTTTTTATATAAACAATTTATTTAATTTAATCTACGCATTTTATTTTTTTATAGTTGAATATTTATTTGAATGTTCTTCTTTTCTTTCTTCATCTTCATGTGAATATAAATAACAGTTTTTTTTTTATAAATTTTAATGAACCGAACATCCTTATTATTTCAAATTGAACATTTTCATTAATTTATTTAAAAATTACATGCGCTAAATATCAATTTTTTTGTTTTTAAATTAAGCACATGTCTCGAATTCACATTTGAAATAAAAAGGAAAATGATGGAAATTCAATGAAAAATGCTAACTGTTGCATAGTTTTAACAATATAATCAGTTTTGGTAATTACGCAATACCAATATTTACTTACAAAATGCGAGTGTGTTTAATATTTTCAATTTATTAATAAAAACATTTTCATATAAGCCCTACACACACTAAACATTTTATCGTGAGAATTTATCATGAGAATTGGAATAATTTTTAAACAGTTGAACGTATCATAAATATAAGATGTTTGAGGTAAAGTTGGCGTCTTAAAGATAAAGTAAAGATCACTCGCTTATATAGTTTTTATGTATAATCAATTGATTAAGCAAAAAATAGAATGACATAAGGTTTGTAAGTGTTGTATGGATTTGAACACAGATACGGGTTATTTAACAGCCACAACAATCCAAAAAGTAGATACGCTGTCCGCAAAAAGTCATGTTTGTGTTAAGAAATCCATACAAATCTTCCAAATCTAACTAACCTTATGTCATGGTAAAAGATGCTGTAGAAGTTATTCTAATCCTCAAAGATAAATGTATGCTGTCTTCAGGATAAATTCTCAATATAAAATCTTACGATAAATTTATCTTGAGGATTGGAATAGCCTCGTGAACAGTTGATCGTACAGAAAAACTGTATAAGTATGTGATCTTTACTTCGTTTTAAAATGCAGCTTTGGTCCAAACATCTTACCAAACATCTTATTGATGATACGGGTCAACCATTAACAAGATATTCCAATTCTCTAGATAAATTCTCACGATTAAATGTGGTGTGTGATACGGCTATTAAAATAATAAAAAAAAAAAAAAAAAACAAAAACTGTTGGTAATTAAATGAACACAGAAAATCCATTTAAATACAATCTAATTAACCAATTGTAATACATAATAATAACCGTCATTTATTCAAAATGTATTATACAAATAAAAATATACAGAAAGTTTTTTTTTTTTATTGACAAAAGATTTTCTATTATATTTAGATTAGTCATATCGATATAAACGACTTTGATGAATTGATTTTTAATATTATTATTTATTTTTTTTATTATTAATTCTGATCTGAACAAAATCAACAAAACCAGACCAAACAAAAGACCATCCGTCTAAGAGATATGCGCGTTCGAAAGAAAAACTATGAAGAAGAAGACAAGAATTGAAGATGAACAAAATAAAAAAAAAATTGAAAAAAAAAACCAAGTAACAGAAAGTTGTATACGAAATAAATAAATGATTTGAAGACAAAACCTTAGCATAATGGTTTTCTTGGTCATTTAATTCTGATGCCTGGGGCCAACGGTAATCAATTTGTCGCAACACACAATAAATGTATTATAAATGATTTTGAAAAATGTTCTACATTTTATCTTTTTGATGATTATTTACAACTGGCTACTAGTCTATACGTGTTTCTAACTAGTATTTGTCATTTGTGAAACTACAATAAAATATAATAATAATAATAATAATAATAATAATAAGTAATAATATTGCTATTCGTTTCCACAAGACAATGGAACAAGAAGACTACTCTGTTAATACATTTTTTTTTCTGTTTGATTTGTGTATCCAGTTATAACAAATGGAATGATAGAGAAAAGAATGTTTCATTATATTAAATGTATTTTATTTAAATATTTCTGTTTTTGTGTAGATAGAGATTATTTTATATGCCAATATCTGATAATCTGAATGTAATCCATATAACTAATGATTTTACACATTTCCAAAACATGACTAGATGGCATTTAATCCGATTCAGATAGAAAATGAATTGTAACTTGAAGTCACAAAATACAAAATATTAAATTGAATATACTTATGTATTATTAATGAATTTTTGAAAATTGAACGAAGTAGAATTAAACACTGATGCAGCCTCTGACTTAACTGATTTGTAAATAAATGTTTTAGTTTTATTTGCGCGCGCGATAGAAAGAGATGATATTGCGATAATAAAACACCCACATTTTTCTTTCTAGATGCGAATACTTATTAAATAAGAAATATTTTCATATATTTTTTTTTGTTTCTGCAGAATTCGTTGAACATGGTGAAATTTGCAAATTTTCTATCTAATATTTGTTTACGAGAATGATTCAATTTTTTGTTTTACTACATTGTTTCTGAACGCATCTCAAAACTAAATATAACAAATAACTGAAATTTCACACCAACGATTATCGATTTATAACCATTTTGTAATTTTTTTAGTCGTTTCAATTATATTTAAAAGAAAATAATCAACAATTATTTTAGAATAAAATTTATCTTCCCCATCATCATCAAATTTAATAAAAATATTATTTTAAAAATAAACTCGATAAATTCTTTCGATAAATTGAAGGAAAATTATTTCAAAAACTTGACAATATAAATAAATCAATCACAAACAATTTAATATTGATTTGGTTGTTTTATACAGAAGTTTTTTTTTTTTTTTGGTTCTTCCTTTTTTGACGTAAGCGTTCATCCACGTAGCACAGTAGCCACAGAGACCAGTAAAGAACAATAAAAGTTGATTTCATGTCAAAATATTGACATGGAAGTTTTATGACACAAGTCTCACAAATGTATTGTTTCAATGGTTGGAAAAGTAAATAAAAAACAAAAAAATATTGTTAAATTATAATAAAAATCATACAAAACGAAATAAAAATCCAAATAAAAAAGAAGAAGAAAGAAAGAAAGGCATGAAAATACTGAACTAAGACACTACTATATCTATTTTATACCTTATAATAAGTAAAGTACATCTGGTCATTTCTCGATCAAAGAAACTAACAATTAAAATTTTTCTGCTTTTTTTGTTTTGTTTGTTTTTTTCTTATAAAATTTTTCATGTTTGTTTTTATATCATGTCATATTTTGTATTATTACAAACATTGTTCAAGCATACTTTTATAACAGGCATAAAATTAAAACAAAAAGTGATCATTGCGGTACGTGATGATCAAAATCATTATTTTTTTTTATTTTATTTTTTTTATGTACACTGAATTTGTAGCAATATCCATTTGTAATAACATAACTGAAAATAAACTGATGTTCCAGCTATAGGCTTAGTATTTTAATGCAGCAGCAGAAAAAAAAATCGAAAAATTCCATAGGATTTATGTTTCAATTTGTTATTAAATCAAAAACAGGAAATTATTTCAAGAAAAAACCATAAAAATATGTAAAGCAATAAAAAGTAGAATAATTTTTAAGTTTAAATAAAAATTATAATTTTATTCGAAAGAAGTAAAAACAGAAGAAAAAAAAAACATATAATATATATAAATAATTTAATATTATTCTATCTCTATAATATATCGGCGTTGCTAAGTATAATAAAAAAAAAAAAAAAAAACGATACTACAGAAATTCTTTAACGTGACATATACGCATCTCTGAACACATCTCGGGCATAACATTACTTATGAAGAAAACGCGTAAGATCGAAACGTTTTGGCAATACTAATCAGTTAGGCCATCATCCGTATAAATTTATTTATTTTTACATTCATATATCGATCGATCGATCGATGGATGGATTCGATCGATATATATAGGCGGATACACACCGATACCAACGCGTCATAAAAATGTTTGCAGCGTGCGGTGTGTGTATTACAGGCGAGTTAAGCACCATAAAATATAGTGTTTGTAATGCGCACATATTTTGAAGTCGATCGTTTTGTTTTTTGTTTTTTGTTTTTTTTCTTTCACTCTTTTATTTGTAATTTTTACTTTTATTTTGAGTGAAAATAATACTTATATCTGCCAACATTGTATATACACATAAAAAAAAAACAAACATTGCAAAACGATATTTTATTTACAGAATGCGCAATCGATGATGATCAAACTAAAGCACCATAATTTAATGCAAATTCATGGGTTTGGGAACAAAAAAAAAACACATAAAAAAGAAAATATTTTCATTCAATTACAATACAAATTACTGTGCGTTTACTTACGTTTTGCAAGTTGAGCGACTGCAAAAACTGAAGAAGAACATCAGAAAAATAAAATAAAGCGACAAAAACGAAAACAAAAATAATAATAAAAATATATTAACAGAAAACAAAAAAGCCACAAACCAACCAAAAAAAAAAAAAAACGAAAAAATATTAATTTTAATAAGACCAAAAAATATGTCAACATTGAAAGTAATACTTACTTAAATAATATCAGAAAGCTTCTTTTTTTTTCTTTCTTGACTGTATAAATACTCCGTCTTGTTAATCGCAAGATGTCTGGCACCAGGCCATGTGACAAGCATATTATATACGCGTTACGCCAATATATAGAAATGTGTGTTTTGCTTTTTATTATTATAAAAGTAAATAATACAAAAATAATAAGAGCAAAAAAATCATTTTGAAAATGATACACATTTAACCATTTTAAGAAAACATGACTAGCGCCATATAATCTTTTCATTGTGAGGTGGTTATCGGTAATAATAATAATAATAATAATAATAATAATAATGATAATAATGATAATGATAATATGTATTAAACATTTTATAATGTACCTAAAAGAATATGACATTACGCTAAAACAAAAATATAACCCAATAAACAGAGAATCATTCAATAACATTGAAAGAAGATGATTTCACGGTAATAGATTGGTGATATCACGGTATTTTTTAATAAGTTTAATGGCCTAGCGAAACAGAGTGTATATTCAGTGATTTCTATTGGCACTAGATATCGCCAAGTAATATCACCGTAATATCTCCCAAATAAATACAATTGGTGATATTACAGTGATTTTCGAGTGATAAGTGGATAAACTGGATAAACACCCTGTTTCTCTAGAACATTAATCTCAAAATCTAACGTGATATCACTGTGAAAACACTAAACACATAATGTTTATGGAATAAAAATAATCCGGTCACCAGAAATATATAAATGGTCACCAGAAATATGTAAATGGTCACCAGAATTTATA
>JAABKK020024484.1:0-17330 GCA_011634745.2 Catotricha subobsoleta | reverse complement strand
TAAATAAACTGAAAAAAAAACTTAAGTACAAAATTTATAATTGTTTTATTTGTTTTTTTTATAAATATATATATTGTAGAAAAATAAGTCTAACAAATGATATTACTATACAGGATGTCCCAGAAAAAGCTTTCATTAAAATCAAAAACAAAAAAAGGATAAAAACTATCTCTGGGTGAACACAAAAACCTTTCATTTCTCTGGAAAATTGAAAATTGAAAATAAACTATTTAATATATATAACCATTAAAATTAATAATACGTAAGCAACATTGAACAACAAATTATTAGAATAATTACTTAAAATTTATGGAAAATATTAAATTTGAAAATAATATCTGTAATAGAGTGTTTTAAATTAAAGAGTGTAAAAAATCTTAATCTTATTTATTTATTGTAAAAAAATTAAACTAAATACTAATTCAATAAATAACTAATTATTATACTACCGAAACTTTTATTTAATTTAAGAGCAAATACCCATATCATAGTGAATGTTTCTTCTGGAAAATATTATTCATTAAATTTTATTTTAACATATTTTTAAAATAAGAAATGATATCATCCCAAATTTCTGGTTGCGGACCACATAAAACACAGTTGAAACTCTCAAGCAATTCAAATAATTTAAATTCACCAAACGATGGCATTATTGTGTCCATATTCGATATTTGATATTTAATTTCTAATGCACCACACACTAAATGCACTAATTCCTCTTTGAATGTAACGGAATAACCATTTTTTTGGTATAATATATTAGTTGCTTCATCCCGTTTTTCCTTTGGTAGCCTTTTGAAGTAATTATGACGATGCTGCAATGAATTTACATTCGGTTTGTAGCAAGTTTTTTTTATTCCTCGATATTTTTTAATCACTTCGTCAACCGATTCAAATTCCATAACGTCTATATCTGGTAATGGATTTTCTGCACTATCAATTTCGTGAATAATTTTAAGCATAGCTAGGGCCGCACGATGCTTAGCACCTTTTTTAGAAGAAAATACGCCTTGAGTATTGAAATTTTTCAGCTCACATTTCATAGTATATTCAGGTGTATGTGCTAGTCCACTTACTTTTTGCAGAGAAAATGTTGGCAATGGCCAATTTTTTTTTACACAAAATTCGAGTAAATTGTTGATTGCTACAAAATCATCCGGTTGTTTTGGTGTATTTAATGGATTTTCGATAGCTTTCAGCATAGCTTGGGCAGCAAGATTTTTAGCACCTTTTTTACTTGAATATGTTCCTTGCGATTTTAAATCATCCAATTTACACTCTACAACAAATTCTGGTGTATGTGATGCACCACTCACTTGCAATGTATCAAATGTTGGCGCAGACCACCTATTTTTAACACACAATGTAGTCAACATACTGATCGAATCAATTAAATTTTTTGTTGATTCTGGTGTTTTTCGAAAATCCGAGGATAATAAGTTTTTAAATTTATCTAATTGCTCTAATTTACTAAGCAAATTGGTTGCGGCTGTATGTTTTGCTAGTTGTTTTGAAGAGCCGGACCCTTTAGCATTCATGTCATAGGCACTTGCAAAGTACGTAAATATTTTTGTTGAATTTTGACCATTTTCAATTAGTTCAAATTTTGGTACAACAGAAGCATGCTTTACACAAAACTCTTGTAAAAGACTCACTGGGGTTTTATCTGCCATTATTTTTGTTTTTTTTATCGCCACGTATATGTGATTTTTTTCACCGACAACTGGATAGTTTGTTCACCTTTATATAATTAATAATAACTATTCAATAGAACCTAAATATTTGTCTTATCAGCTTTTAAATGTCATTGGTAAAATAGAAATTTTTAAATATAAAGGCTTATTCACAGTCGCACACATGGAAGCAATATAACTATGGACAAAAAATATGCAGTATGACAGTCTGCTGTATCTGTATCGCTTTTTTGATATTTTCGATTTGTGTCATTGCGGTTTTTTTTTTATCATAATCTTCTATTTTTTATCTTTAATATGTTAAAATTTTGCGAGTGAGAAAAATTAAAATATATCATACGGAACAAGCATAATAAATAGTTCATATCAATTAAATTTAATTTTTCCATAATGTCGGTAGAGCTTATGAATATTAATTAGTTCAGACTATATTCTCCACGTGAAACATCCATCATTGATTGCACAAAAAAATTAACAGACAGAATTTCTGGTAATCTAAACGCGGTGACAATGTCCATGTTAAGATATTTTGTTTTCAATATTCAGTTTTATACTTTTGCTTTTTTTTTAGTTAAAATGTTTGAACAAAGTGTCTTCGAGAATCGATTCAAAGTATGTTCTGGGTAAGTTTTATGGCAAAGTTCTTTGTTCATTGACACAAAACTTAACCTATACTTAATCAAATGAAACTCTGAATTGTTGCTCGGAAAATTAAGACAGATAAAGAAATGTCATCTTCATATGGAAACTCATAATGGGTAAAGAAATGTCATCTTCATCTGCATATGAGACCTTTAATAGTGCATTATTAAATAATTATAATTATCAAAAATTAATGATTCTTAGAACTTTCATTTTTATTAAGATTAAAACAGATGATATCGAAGATGTGAAATCATATTTACTTTAATATTAAGACCATGTTTGTGAACGATGCATTATATTCCGTTTGAAAAATGTTGACATAAGTTTAAATAGAAAGTCAATTATTATTACTATTACTCTTAAAAAATCACTTGTAAACATTTAAATCAAATTACTTACAAATATTACTTTTAATTTCCTTCAATTCTGTATTAAATCACTGTAAAATAGTTGCGCAATTTTCTTTTAATTAATTTGAGGTTATGAAATTTAAAAAAAAAAACAATAATATTTGAAAGAAATATTTTCGAAGTAAGACAATATTTGTTTAACTTATCATTTTTAATGCACTCTTTAGTAAATAATAGAAATTTATAAAACAATCACTACAATTGTTTAGATTTTTTTAAAATAAAGTTACACATCGCTATTTGAAAAAATATAATATTTTTTTATTCAGCGATGTGTGAACATCAACGATGTTTTACAAACTACAGAAGGAATCAATAAATTATTTAATTCATACTTATTTTTGGGAGCGCGTTCATTCATTTTTTTTCAATGATTTAGTATAGTTAACTTGGTTATACTAACGCACATCAGAGAAAATCTAGTACTTACCGAATAAATTAATTTTTCGAAAAATTCAAACCAATTCGACGATTTACAAATTACGTTTAAGGTTTAACTAACAGTTTGAACATATAATGGTTCATTGATAAGCAATAAACCGTGCGTTTCGTGTTAAAAAAAATAGTAAATACTAAATAGTAATTTTTCAAAATGTGTTTTCACTTTGCGCCAAACGTCATTGATCACCAAAATAAATATTGTTTCACTTTTAAAACACATTGAATATATGAATTATATGAAAAATGCCGCTTATTTAATTTTGATTAAAAAAAATAAATATTTCCCAATTTCCCATGGTGGTGGAATTATTAAAAAAATGTGTGAATAAATATTATTATTTCTAATCATTATAAAAATAAAAAGGCATTGATTTGCTTAGTTTTTTTTATTTTTTAATTCTGTTTTTAAATATCTAATTCACTCATGTTGGTGTATTTTACAAATAATATTAGTGATGAAAATAGACCAAAATGAATCACATCAGATATTTAAAAATACAATTAAAAAATGAAAAACTAATTAAATCAATGCCTTTTTATTTTTATAATGATTAGAAATAATGATATTTATTCACATAAGTTTTTAATAATGCTAGGCATCGTGGGAAATATTTATATGTATTATTTAATCAAAGTGTAAAAAGCGGCATTTTTCATACAAAATCAACGCTTTCGAAAAAAAATAAATACTGTTTACTTTGGTTAACGATGACGTAGATTGTGCAAAAGAGAGAACATGAAATATGCGCAATAGCATTACCTTGTGCTTGTAGTTTTAGTACCATGGGGCTAATCCATCTTTATTAATGAAATATGTATATCATTATTCTTGATGAAATAAATATAAATCATATATCATTCAATGTGGTAGAAAGAGAAACAGTGTTTATTTTGGTGATCGATGACGTATGGCGCAGAGTGAAACATATTTTGAAAAATTGAAGAGCATACCTTTTTGTCTTAGTACCATGGGGCTAACCAATGTATTTTGTTGTTGTTTTTGCCCACAGAAGTACATACAGCGCCGTATTTGAAGTTTTCTGAAGGTATTGATGGAATTTTGAAGGGCTTCAATTCCATGAAAATCGAAAAGTCTGCAATAACAGTTGGTGGTTTTTGGGTAAAGAGATTCGTAAAGATCCAATTTATTTCAATTATTTCAAAATCCCTTCAGACAATTTTCCACAGGACCATTTTCAAATCATCATAATTATTTTGCTGAAAAAGAAAAACTTTTAATATCATCAGAGCCATGTATATCGAATGGGCGAAAAACAATTTATAATTTTCGCATCGCACAAATATTTTATATAAATCATCTCTATGATCTGTGACAAGAAACATTTAGTCAAATTGGATATTTGGAATTGAAAGCAATAAAATCGGTTTAAAATTGTATTATCTACTTTTATAACAGTAGGCGAATTCTATTTAAATAAGTAAGTGACGATCTTCAAATGGTTCACTTAATATGTATGTTTAATGTCACAAGCTTGAACTAAAATCTATAATGATCTATTGCAGACACTACACTAAAAAATCAACGGTCATATGAATAATTCTAATCTAATACAGTTTCAATTTTTCGAAAATCTGATGTCATTTTCTTAGCTGTCAAATTTTTTTTTTAGAATTGTCATTTATGATGATGGAAGAAGTGGTTGCCAGTGAAAATTTGTAATTAATCTTTTTGTATTAAAGATATTTTCTAAATTTTTTATTTCACAGCAGACACCAATTTTGTGAACACGGTAAGCCAAATACCAATCATTAAATTTAAATTTAAAATCTCACTGACAAACTGTAGAGTACAAGTAGTTGCAATTTCAATATTTAGGTCGTAAACCGACTCCTCCCCAATTGCAATAATTTTCTCATTTTATTTTACTAAATAATAAATATGATGAATTTTGAAAATCATTAATTTTAAATTTTGATTTATTCTTATATTTAGCTTTCGTTTTCGTTAATTAGATACATATCTTAATACTAAAATTTAATTCAACCGATGATTTAACTTCGAAAATATGTTTGTTTAAATTTTTCATTTAGGACTTCATAATAAGTTAAAGGCTCACTAAAAATTGTACAGTTTATATGAAAACAAAATCCAACAAAATAGGTAAAAATGGCTGAAAAACAATTACGCATTGGTCAAAAAGTTGAAATAATTGGTAAAAATATTCGCGGTGAGATTGCATACATTGGAATGACAACATTTGCCGCTGGCAAATGGGCTGGTGTTGTTTTAAATGAAGCAAAAGGACGAAATAATGGTACAATAAAAGGAACTGCGTACTTTACGGTAATGAAAATTAATAAACTATAGTTTTTATCAATTTAATATAAATATTATAAATTAATTTGAGCTTCGTTTTACTATATTTTAGTGTCCAGAGAATTACGGTATGTTTGTGCGACCAACACAATTGGCATTATTAGATGATGCTGGAAATCCAATGGAGGATAGTATAGAAGAGAAACCAAGATCACGTTTGAGCAGGTAATTCAATATTGTATTGTCATTTCTTGAATGTCATGTATGTTCGTTTGTTATGAAAAAAGAAAATATAACGCAGAATGACTTAACTCTATCAACTGCGATAGTTCAATACATTTAAAAAAAAAAAAACACCTATTAATCATGCTTGCACTTTATATTCTTATTATATTTGTTAAATTGTTTTGTTTTGTTTGCTAATTTCTTCGAAACGTAAATGTTTTATATAACGCCGACGGTACCGACGTTTAGTATACGTAGCAAACGGTGTATCTTTTAGAGAAATTATCTATCACCCCCATTTATTTTTGGAAACGCAACTTTTCTTATATATTATCGCCTCTTCCCAAAAAAGATTAATTTACATTGATCAAAATTTTGTTGACCGTCTGCGTTCTATAAAACAGGCTTATGTGTTGTATAAATGTTATGTGTGTTTGTTATATGTTTGCTTTCATTAAAAATTAACAAAAATTAACGCAATTTTATATATTTTAACATAATTTACGCTTCAGTGCTAGTTCGGTGCGATCTGTAGCGAGTACAAGACCAACAACGTAAGTATATAAAATTGAGATTGAAGTTAAACAGTTTCAAAATTATGCCTACTTTAGTTAAGTTTCTATTAAAAAAAAAACAATTTTGCGGTAATAGTAATTTTGAATTGCAATTTATAATAATTTTTTGGAACTGTTAAATAAATCGTTTTACTAAAAACCATTAATCACATTTATTGTCTTGTTATAACATCTATTTTGTTGTGTCGTGAAACCATTTACTAATTATATTTTATATCTGTTTGTAATTGTGCTGCCTTTATTTAATAACATAAAAAAAATAATAAAACATTTAAACTAATGGAATGCAAAGTGTAAGACGAAAGTCTCCCATAAAAACAGCACAAACAAAAGTTCAAAGTGCTATTACACCATCTAATTCAAGGTTTGATTGTATTTAAAATAAAAATAAAAAAAAATCAAAAATAATAAACATAAAATATAAAGATTTTTTTCCGAAATGAAACATTAATCCATCATTTCTATTGTTTTATTTGCGTCTAAATTAAAAATAGCTCACGAATATCATTGTTAGGAAGTAGACAAAGTTTACTTGGTTCACGTACCCAGTTAGCATCGGGTAGTGAACGTTCAACACCGCTATCACAAAGTGCAACAGATATACCTCGAAAAACTGAACGAAAAACAACAATCTCACCACCAGAATACTCAGGCACTGCATCTAAACGAGAATCATTCATTGAAACTGGTTTTTTGGAAACCCTTAAGCCTCAATTTACGCCCGGCCAATCAATAACATCACCAGCATTAACTTCGCAACATTTAGTTGAAGAGAAATTGAATATGCTTCAATTGCAACAAGAAAATGAAGAAATTCGTGGTCAAGTCAGAGATCTTACAGAAAAATTGGACACACTGAAGCAACGACGAAATGAAGATAAAGAACGGTTACGTGAATTTGATAAAATGAAAACGCAATTTGAGCAAATGCAAGAATTTAAAACGCGTATAATTGAAGCACAGTCACAATTACAGAGAGAACTTCAACGTGCCCGTCAAGAAGCTAAGGATGCAATTGATGCACGTGATCAACACATTGAAGAAATGTCTGAATTGGCTGAAAATGTTGAATTAATTACATTGGATAAAGAAATGGCAGAAGAGAAGGCAGATACATTACAACTAGAATTAGAGGCTGCCAAAGATAGAATCGAAGAATTGACATTAGACTTTGAAATACTGAAGGCAGAAATGCAAAATAAAATTGGTTCGCCGGGTGGTAACGGGGGTAGTAGCTCTGACGTCAGTACCAGAAATGTTGGAGACAGTGGTGGTATTGGTGCTGGCGTTGAACATTCGTTATCTAGTGGTGTCTCATCATATGAATTTAAGCAATTGGAACAACAAAATGTTCGATTACGAGAAACATTAGTTCGATTACGTGATTTGTCAGCTCATGAAAAACATGAAATTCAAAAAATTTCTAAAGAATTGGATACTAAAAAATCAGAAGTAGCCGAATTACATCGGACAAAAGAAAAATTGTCTGCAAAAGTAACGACAATTTGATGATTTTATTTCTAAAAAAATAGAATTTTTCTTATGTTTTATTTCATTTTTTAGATTGATGAATTAGAAGCACAACTAATTGATTTACATGAACAAGTTGATGCTGCTTTGGGTGCTGATGAAATGGTTGAGCAATTAGCTGACAAAAAAATGGAATTAGAAGATAAAGTAATTAATTCATATTCGCTATGGTTTCATTGTTCAATAAAAAATAAATATATTTCCAATTTCATCAGGTAAAATTATTAGAAGAAGAGGTCGCCGAACTTGAGGCCCTTGAGGAAGTCCATGAACAACTCGTTGAAAGTAACCATGACCTAGAAATGGATTTACGTGAAGAGCTTGATATGACTTTGGCTGCGAAACGAGAAGTATTTTTTTATTGCTAAACAATTAAAACAAAATTAAATCATTTTTTAAAATTTTAAATCAATAATTTTAGATGATGCGAGAAAAGGATGCTGCACTTGAAACAATTCTCGATCGGGATCAAACTATATTAAAATTCCGTGAATTGGTTCAAAAGTTAAATGATCAAATAGTCGAGTTGCGTGATCGTGCTACTTCATCTGTAGAAACTTCGTCGGCCAAACAGCAGCCGTATGGTGCTACAAATAACAAATCGAATGCTAATAATATTGTTGAAACGATTGATTTTAAGCAAATGTTTGCTGAATCCAAGGCTTATACACGTGCCATTGACTTACAATTACGTCACATTGAATTGAGTCAATCGAATGAGCATGTTCGCTTATTAGCGGCGTTTATGCCAGATACATTCATGAATCGGGGTGGTGATCATGATGCTATTTTAGTAATATTATTAATATCACGAATTATATTTAAAGCTGATATAATTGTAGGACAGGCACGTGAACGTTTTCCAGCTGTAACAAGCATTGATCGAAATGGTATTGTTCAAGGTCATGAAGTTCAACAATTTGCATTTAAATCACGTCTGTTGCATCACGTACATAATTTGAAGAATGTTATGCATCAATTTTTGTACGGTTTGAATACTTGTACACCTGAAATGTTATTAAAAGCAGGCGCTTCATTGCCTGAAATGATAGCACAAGAAAAAGTTATCGATGGTGTTGTTGAATTACTAAAAGCAAATCAACTTGATGAAAATTCATCAACGGAAAACTTAGAGAAAACTATTATTTTCTTTAATGCAATGTATTCTGTGCTATTGAGCACTGATGCAACATTAATGAATGAAACACAATTGGTACGTGATTGTGTGGCATCAATTCAATCAGCATGTGATTCAATTAGTACCGATAGCGCTATGATGCAAGCTTTAATACAACCCGGCGATGAGACATCGGAATCTGGTTTATTACTTCAATATGTTTTGCAAAATACAGATTCAGTTCGACAACAATTAAAATTGATTAAACGTCGTCTACCGCAGGATTCAACAATTTCTAAATGCGGTTTATCAACAAAAACTATTGCAATGCTACGTCAAACAAATGAACAATTAGGCAAAGCAATGACAACACTTTTCATTGCATCAAAATTAATTTTACAAACAATTACATCAACAGCAGCAGATACAACTGAAGATATTTTAACTGTTTCTATTTCACACGCAAAACTAATTGAGCTATTGGCAATCGCTTGTGAAAAAATTTACGAGCAGGATGATCGTGGACCGGCACAAAATTTAAAAACAGTTTTGGCTACCACCAATACTGATATGGCACAATTAGCACAATATTTACTTGACAATGAATATGAAATTATGTCAGTGGCGGCCACAGCTGCAGCCGCAGAAAATAATGAAAAACAAAAGGCACCAATTACACTGCGAGCACAATTTGTCAAAAAACAAATGGAAGAAACAAAAGCATTAACGGCTACAATTGAAAATCGTGAGGGTGAAATTAAACAATTAAAATTGACAGCGAGAGCTAAACAACAAGAACTATCTGAAATGCAATACCGAAAAGATTTAGCTGAGAAGAAATTGTCCGTTTTGCAGAATGATCATGAAATCAATACGGATAAATTACAGCGAAAATATGAAGAAACCGCTCAGTTGTTGAGAAAGTTCGTATTATTATTATTTCTTTTGGATTTATGAATAATTACACTAAAAAAAAAATTCTCCTGCAATTTTTTTTTTTTTTTTTTATTTTCCAGGAAAGAAAAAGAATTTGAAGAAACTATGGATCATTTACAAAATGATATTGATTCATTGGAAAGCGAACGTGGTGCCTTACGTGATAAACTGAAAGTTTACAGCACCAAAAAGGGTGATTTGAAACAATCAACAGCATTTGGTAAATATAAATGAATATTTTCTAATTTCACAAGTTGATGCAAATTTATGAACAAATAAAATAAAAATCTATTTAGATATTACGGCCAATTCACCATACATTGCCCAAGAATTAACACTACTGAAAAAGGCATTCACTGATGAACGTGCTGAACGCATCAAATTACAAGCAGCTGAAATGGCTAAAGTTTTAAATAATTTAACGCCAATATATGTTCCACAATCAAAGGACAATCGAATCAATGAATTGGAGAAAGATTTAATTAAAGTTAAACATGTAAACAATAGATTTGAATTGGTTATCATTTCGTTTCAATAAAATTGCAAATATTTAATTTTTTCAGGATTATATTATGTCATTGGCGAAAGGCTCCGAGTTCCCTCAATCGAAAACAGTTCATGCTAATATTCCAAAATTATTACGTGACCATCAAAATAAGCAGACACAATTAAGAGAAGAAATTAAGGTGAGTCACTGAAACATTTAAATAATTTGTAAAAATATGCAATCCTAATCATGGACATCCAAATAAATTCTTTTAATATAATTTTAGGCACGTGTTGAGAATCTAGCTTCAGAAGTAGTTAATGAATATTTGCAACGTAAACCGTATCGTGCGGCTAAAGGTGATTTCTCACAATTTCCAACTGTTGAGCTAACACGAGCGCTTAAAATAAAACATTAGGCTAGAACTTAGAAATGAATTTACAACCATTTTATCAACAAAATAAGAATGAATGAAAAATTAATTTATTAAAAAAAAAATATGAAAAATAAGAAAAAAAGAGCAGCAACATTTTTTATGTAATATATTTAAATATTCAATTTAATTGAAATCTCGTTAGAAGCCATTCACAGATGACGTCATTCATTTTAGAAGTTTATAAAAAATGATTCTCGAACATAAAGACTTAAACTTAAATATATACGACCAAAATTCTAAATATGAAAGTGAAAGACGATGAAAAGATTAAAATGCACTCAAGCGTGTGACGTCATTTGTGAATTGCTCCTAATTTATAGTATTAACTAATTTAATTTTCAATTTGAATACTAATTTATGTGATCAATAAGTAACATAATATTAAATTAATTTGAAAACTTTTCTAAAATATTATTAATAATCTAAAATAAGATCTAAAAATCATTGCTTAAATAAAAATATTATTATTATAACTAAGTGGAACATGACTTCATTTTTATAAGAAATTAAAAAACAAGCTGCCAGCTCCATTGGTACAACACTTCATTTTTCGTAATTATAAATTACATATACTAGAGCGGTGCAAATTTCAAATAACTTTCGACATCCTTTCGCATCATCATGTATCTTACTCTACGTTATTATCATCATTTCTATCTTTATATGTATCTCAGATTTTACCGCGTTAATACGCAAGAAAAGTAATAAAAAAAAAATGGCAAAAAAAAAAACCGCGAAAAAAATGGAAAAACTTTATAGGTGTTTTTCTCGCTAAATAAGCCTCAAATAGCAAAAAAAAAATATGAATCATTGGAGCAGACTTTAATCAGCTATAAATTTCTCCATAAAAGTCGAAATAAAACATATTTACAATCAAATGAACAAAAAAAGTAAAATAAATAAATAAATAATCAAAATAATATGACAATTCACACACATGTATACCACACACATACACACACCCACATTGTTGATTTTACTTTTTACATAAGTGCGCTTTCACTTTACTTATAATTTGTAAACAATCCGAATTTTTTTTAAATATTTTTTTTCGACTTTTTTTTTAGCTTTTTGTCACGATTGGCTTGACGGATTTTGATGATTGATCTACCGTTGGACGCAGAATCCAAATATCTTCAAAATACATATATTTTAGTTTTCACCTGTTTTGGTGTTTTGGTCGTAAAGTCAAAAATCCTGAATTTTTGAAGAAATTAAAAAAAAAATATTGTGGAGGTTCAAAAAAAAAGGTCAGTACATATATTTTCACAGAAATTTAATTCTGCATCTTTTACAATATTGACCATCTAAATCCGTGCGGCCACACCCGAGTTCTAACTCAATATGTAAAAAAAGTGCAAAAAAAAATACCGAATAGTAAAAAAAAAAAAAAATTACTAAACCAATACTTGATTTTTTTCGAAATTTGGACTCCAAGACAAAAAAATGGGTTATTAAAAAACGTCAGTACAGCTCAACCATTTAATAGCTGGAATTCGTTTTTGCACGAAGTGGCTTAATAAAATTTCTACTCAGTACAACAACAACAACTTCGGTTTATTCCAGCTATTAAATGGTTCATCTGTATATATGTATATTTTGTCAAAAAAAAACGTACGTGTTTTGGTATATCGACAATCAAAATCTGCCCGGCCAATCTTGAGATCCAGAAAAAATAATGCTATTAAAGTATTCCCAATATTGAATAATAGATGGTCGTATGATGCCTGTTATAAATTAAAGTGGTTTTTTACAAAGCACATTTAATATAAATTTATAAAGTATACGTATTTGATGGCTTACCCCCCCCCCCTTCTAAATGATGTATTTTAGTATACAAAGCACAAACAATCCCTCCCCCCTTTGCAAAACATATATTATGGACGGCCCCTAACTACTTGATTTTTTTCAAAATTCGGCCGAATTTTTAGATTATTTGTTGCTTCGATTAAATAAAGCATTGGAATACTGATTTGTTTTTGTTTTCTTATTTCCAGGCACTATATCTTAATAGGCACAGAGATGGGCGTATTTAAGTGCATTTGGTACTTAATTATAATACTGAAGTACATTTTTTGGCACTTAGAAAATACTTTCAAGTACTATAAGCATGGGCGCCAACTTTTGCAAAAGAGTACCAGGGCAAAAATATTTTTCATGAACACAAAAAAAAGTCTTCTTCATTCCGTAAATATATGTGACTAATTGGTACAGACGACTTCATGTTTGTGAAGAAAAAAAAAAGAAAAAAAAAGCGGGAAAAAAGGGGGCACATTTTCCCATAATTTCAAAAGTGCTCAAAAATTAAAAAATAGAAACCAATACTTTTTCAATAATGAAGTAAAAGGTGAAAGTGATCTCCGTGAATAGAAGATTGTTGATGTAATGATACCAGCTTTGATATTATGGTAGGGTATTGTAGATGTGCTCTTGAGGGTGGCAGAGGATGCGGGTAACTCTTCAAAGATGATGACAGAGGATTAGGATATGGGTAGATGTGGAAGCATATTGGATGTAAGTGAAATTAAATTTTATTATCGTACTTTTTTTATAACAAAAATAAAAATGAAATAAAGTAAAATGAAGCTTGCGCCAGTACATTGGCAGCTGGATAAATCTTAAGTACCTACCATTAAAATATAATAATATCGCACTGTGATAAAATATATTATATGAAAACTGGAAAATAAATGTTAATCATTACTCTAGACTAAACTAAACTAAACTAACTACCTACTTATTTCCACATCAAACAAATTGTGAAAAAAATTATTACGTCATCAACATTAATCATCATCTCATACATCATAAATTTCCCAAATGCTATTTTATGCAATGCAGCAAATGAAAAGTCAATGAACTTGTGTGTAAATCGTCATGGCTGTGCTTCATCTTCGGTTGGTATCGGTTGTATATCCTCATTCCACACCTTACCACGCAATTTCATATTTCAAAACAAAGCAAACATACGTCATTCGTGTAAAATATATTTACAGATACATTTTAATGTTTGGTGTCTATTTAAAATAAATGCACTTTGCATTGCAACTTTATCACGGACCGCTCATATAGTAAATTATAGAAAATCGACGCCGACAAAAATAAATTTTAGTTTTATTATAACCAATTCAAAAACCGCAAGCCATCAAATAAGTGGGTTTTTATGATTATTATATTATTAAAATTTTACAGTTTTGCAATTAAAAGTTTTGTGAATCGGTTTTTTGTGTTTGAATTAGTAGTTCGTAGTAGTTAGTAGGATCTTAAAATTGTAATGGTAAATTTATGGGATTAAAAAAAAAAAAAATTCACGTAAATTTCTGATGACGACAAACGTAGAAGCTAGAGATATCTATAGGGTCGAATTTTCTGCGCATCTATGACGTCAACCTTGTATATTAACTATCGACATATCTGTAAAAACCAATGAAGACACATGTTGAGAACGCCATCAGACTATCATTGTTTTCAATATTTCTCTGTTTTCCTTTCTTTGCCAGATTGAAACAGAAAATATGGATAGAAAACAAAGCATTTTATTCATATAAGTAATACATACCTATTTAATCCTCTCTTTTGTATTTTCATGAAAATTTTCTCTTTCACAAACAATTGCGTCATTCTCATGTTCACAGTTTTTCACTGAAACTAATTTAACTCAATCAATCCTGATAATTTTTCCTGCGAAAGATTAACTATTGTTAATCAACAATAATCTTTATTATAAGTTAAGTGCTTATTGGGTAAAATCACAGTGATTTAATTATTTTTTGCCTTTTTTTTTTTCATATATCCCGTGTTCAAATTTAAGGCATATCAGGTTTTATGTGTATTGCTATACTCAAACATATGAGTCATAAATTGATAATACAAATAGCGACGCTGGTACTGAAGTATTAGAAAACTTTGTTTGATTTTTTTTATCCTCGTGCTTTCGCATATACAAATTAAAGAGAACGAACATAATTTTCTATTTATTTTCGTTCATAGTATTTTCCATCTCCCTATCAAATCTGTTCTCAATGAATCACAAGAATAGTCTCTATTCAACCGTTCGAAAAGCAGTTACAATAGTCGTGGTCGTGTGTTGTATATTTGTAATAGAAGATAAAATTAGTTAAATAAAATTTTCTTATTGAAATTCCATCATCTGGTTTTCTATTAGAAATTCAAATAGAAAATTGACTGCAGGAGCAAATGTGTAAAGAAATTATGTGTCATCGCATTATTTGAATTGCAAAATCTTCTCTTTTTTTGGAAACTTCAAAACTTCCTTTAAATTATAAAAAAAAATCTTTTGTTTGTGTTTCAGTGAATTAATTTAAGAAATTAAAAAAGGTAAATTAAATTTACAATAAAAAAATTTACGTTTTTCTTTTTTTTTTGAGTAAAACTTCTGCCGATTGGTGTGTTGTTATTAAATTTGTGTGAAGGCGTTTAAAAATAGCCGCAACAGTTTTCTTCTATAGAATTTTATTTATTTTTCTCGTTTTTTATTTTAAAATTTTAATCTCAGCATTACTGAGATCTCGCCTCATACTTATACGTCGCACTATTACTCTTTGTCGTGCTACAGAAAATTAAATTTAGAAACTAGAACACGATTAATAGAAGTTGTGCCCGTATTGTTGAAGGAAGAATAAAATATCGAAATTATGTTGTAACGATTTTACGAAAAGTCATCAAAATACAATTTGTCTTTCTACAAAAATGTTTCTTTTTGCTTTTTGTTGGCATTTAAGTAAATTTTAAGATAATTTCTGAAGACGAAATAAAAGGCAGATTTTTTAAACATAAGATATTTTTTTTTATTATGTTCGTCGCCCATATTACTAATATTTAAATAGACCTAAAATCACCGCTAGCATTATTGTCGTATTGCGTGTATTGTGAGAGTATGGGGGCGTTTGTCGGCATTTTTTATTATTTTTATTATATGAGCACAGAAGTGGAAGTAGTAGCAGTTTAATCGATAAAACTCAGCCATGACCTACGACATTTTTTTTCTTTCTATCTCTTTAGCTCTCGCTTATTATCCATAGGTTTTTTATCGTCATTTTTAATTTAAGTTAAGCTTAAAAAAAAAAAAAAATTACATAAATATTAATTAGATTTAGTAGATGTCTCAGTGTGTTTTCATTTTCACATATTTTGCACGTTTTAGAAATATCTTTAATATTCTTATTTGATTAAAAGCTATGTTTGCAGTTTTGTCGAAAATCTTGTTGTTTGCTGGTTATTTAGTTCATCCAATTCGTTTTTTATTAACATTTTTATTTGTTCTTTATGGCAATTTATGTATTTAAGGACACCACATATGCTTAGGACGTTTCCGAAACCTTTACCTCACTCGTACTTTGCACTCATTTGCGAACATTAAATTTTGATGAAATTCACTCCACATATATTTTTGTATTACTTAAGAAGCAAGTTGCCAGCGATTGATTTTTTTTAGTTGTAGTTAGCACAATATAGTGAGCCCTTAGAACCGCAGTCTAGTTGTTGAAAACTATAATTGCTGACCGTATATATCTTTATTTGTATCAGAATTATATTACTCGAATTATAATATTAAAAATTTCAAACCACTTCTAGGTATAACTTATGCAGTTATGGTATGAATGTTCCAAAATATACCTGCTCAGTACTCATACCTTTTTATGGTATGAAATTCAAAACGTCTAGTAAATAATGTCCCATTTATCGTCGTTGAAATATTATCAAATGCGTAATTAATTGAGAACTTTGTCATCAACATTGTTATCTAATAGAATCAATTTGCCTCGTATACAAAACCTTTCTACTTATTTTCATTATTTATTTATTTATGTATTTATAACATAAACATTAATGATCCACAAATAAAAATGTACAAATTTTATTTATTGTTTTGATTGAGAAGCGCTACATTAATTCAAAGAGAAAAAAAATGTTTTTTTTTTAAAAAACGCAAGTGTAGATTTTTTTTCTTTTTTATAAACAGAAATTTTTTGTTTGTTTTCATTTTTAAATTATGTGCGTGGTTTTAACAATATGGAAAACTTTGAATCCGTTTCTCGTTTTTCGTGTGTAAAAAGTAATTGTTTGTGATTTTAACAAAGAATGCGGTGGCCGCCAGACACAAATTATTTTCCATTATTAACTAATAATATTTCTTTTTTTATTATTTTTTAAATGTCAGCACGTGAGGCAAAATATAAAACAATTATTTAACTTTAGAATTAAGTAAACAATGAAATTTCATCTATTGAACATCTAATCGACCGGTTTCGTTTGTTAAAACGATTTTTTCTTGTTTGTTTTTATTGAACCGTAAATTAATTACATTAATTATAAGAATTTCAGTTTAATTGAATTTTTTAGCAATGGAAATTTGAATTACAGTCTGAAATAAGCAAATAAGGCTAAATTTATTTTTTTGTAATTGTCGTGGTTGCGCTAATTCAACGCTAAAATTAATTTGTTTACTTTTTTGACAGTTGTGTGGTAAGTATGTATGTGAAAATTTTGCTTTGTCTAAATATATCGAAATTATTCACATAGGTTTAGTCACCGG
>JAABKK020024462.1:0-17334 GCA_011634745.2 Catotricha subobsoleta | reverse complement strand
TCGGCCAATTGACCATCGGCCAATTTGTATAATCGGCCAATTGACCATCGGCCAATTTGTATAATCGGCCAATTGACTATCGGCCAATTTGACTCGGCCAATTTGTCGTCGGCCAATTTAACTCGGCCAATTAACCGGTCACCGCTATAAAATGTATAAATTATGTATAATCGAGAAAATTTCGTGTGCATGCGTCACAAACAGATTAGTAATACATACATAGCTAATAAATATAGTGTAGCACAATTATGTGGATTTTACCTTGGGCTTAATTCTATTAAATATTTATATTTCATAATATGCGTTCAATAAATCTATTTGATTAAAATATTTAATAACAATATATTAATAAATTTAACTAAATCATTATAAAATGAACTACTTTTTAAGTTTTTTTGGTACGCGGCATCAACGTGAAGTGTGTGTACACAGAGTACCGTACAATATAGGTAAAATGTTAAAAAATGTAATCTAAATATAGATGTGACTGTGCCAGGGCCGTTACCTACTAAGTGGCTCGTGAGGGCTGCAGCCATCATTTTTAAGAAAAGCAAAAAATAGAACATTTTTCAAATTCAAGTTTTCCAAAATACGATTTGCATACAGAGCGCGGTTTTCATCGCGGTTCGCCATGTGTATGGATGGTAACATTTTATATGGCATTTCTGTGTTTTTAGGTCTTACACACTTCAAATTTAGATTGGCAACCACGACCAACTTATTTTTGGCGACCATAAGCAATTTGAACCACATACTTATTACTTATATAAAATATCAATATCAAAATATTCGAGGCTTATAGCCCAGCTCTGATGATTTTGTGCTGGTTATACGGCCCTCTGTAACTGTCAAGCAAAATGAATATTTTGATAGTGATTTTCTTTTCTTTTTTTTTTAAAAAAGGATGTGATTTTTATCGATTGTAAATTATAATATTGAGTTCCGTTTGAATAAAAAAAACCCTCCCGCACTCACTTTCGATATAATTTGACACAAAACTAATTGTATGAATAATTAATCTAATGAAAAAAAAAAAAAAGAAAATTTAAATAATTATTATAAGCGACGGTTTATTTGCCATTTGAACACATCTAAATTTATTTTATTTTTAAATTTCAAAAACTCTTTTTGCATATTTATTATATATACCTACAAATAAATATACATACAACTGCTGGTCGTGTAGTTTTATCAAAAAAGAAAAAATAAGAAAAAAAAAACAGAAATGTGTCGCATGATATTATATTTTATTTTAACCATTTTTCATTTATTAAATTCTCATAAGTTAATTTTGTAAAGCAGAAATTTGTGCAGAACCAAAAACAAAAAAAAAAAAAACTGGATTTTCACAGCGGAGGTGTGTTGTCATTGGCGGTGGTGGTGGTTGTGGTGTTACGTGTGATATTATTAATAAAATATCAAATTTCATTCAAAGACAATGTACATATGAACGCGTACAGAGTGACGTCGTATAGATAAAATATAGCATATTAAATAAAAATGTAAAACGAAAAATACAAAATAAAATTCTATTACGAAACAAAAAACAAAAAAAAAAAAAATGTTGCTAAAAAAAGATAAGGTTGCGCTGGAAATCTTATCTTTATTGGCTGATGGATAAAATTACCATTAAATACATAATATACAGTTTGTGCGTTGTGCCCACCATTTCTATATACACATAATAAAGTTAATATAATGACTGTTTTATTATTAATTAAAATTTCCAAAATTAACTTCTTAATGTATAAATCATTCTATCAAA
Organism: Catotricha subobsoleta; assembly: GCA_011634745.2. Classification (NCBI taxonomy): domain Eukaryota; kingdom Metazoa; phylum Arthropoda; class Insecta; order Diptera; family Cecidomyiidae; genus Catotricha; species Catotricha subobsoleta. The sequence goes on along the minus strand of JAABKK020024462.1, from coordinate 15,569 downwards.
TATTTGAGCTAGAAAAATGTTTTTGTAATTTATTTTTAAATAATGGCGGAATGTATCCAAATGTTGGGTAAAAGACCAATTTGTTTGGTATGGTTTTTGTGAAGAAGGGCTTTGGGGATAAACAAATATAAGCCACCATGTTTGCGATAACCTGAGTTATTGCGATAACATGCGTTTCAATTATTCATAAATCTATATTTGGCAAAAATCCCAGAACTCAATTTGATGAAAAATCGCTAATTTATCGAACTTTGAATTATAGATTTTTTTTTCATATGATTTCACGATTTTTACCAAATTTCAAACGCGTTTATCTCAAAATCATGTTGATGTGGCTTATATTGCTTGTATTTTGCCCATAAGCCCTTCATTGTAACAACTAGGAATAATGAAGATGTACCCAAGTTTTTAAGGAGTCCTGGGCAAGGAATCCGTTCTCCATAATAACAATAACAAAGAGAGTTGAATTGCGCAAATGTATAAAAAGTACGTAAAATTACTGAACATTTCGACCATTTGCTATTGAACAGAATGGACAAATTTAAGATTCAACATATAGGACTTATTTTACTGAAAATAATTCCATTGATTGGGGAAAACGATAAGACTTTTTCTAAATATTTGTTTTAGTAATTTTCAAAGCTAAATGAAATACACGGTAAATTCCATTTTTAAAAAAATTTAATATTAATAATATTGTTATGGGCCCTCCCCGATCAATTTAGAATACCTACCTGATTTCATTTGTTCGCATATGAAATTGATTTCACAACTGAGAGCTTCACGCACAATTTACTTTTAAAACTAAAGCAATTTTATTCAAATCTAGAAAATTACAAATTTCCTTACAAATACACTGCCATATACAACACCTACGACCGTTTACCATTTTAAAATGGTAAATCTAAAATTCAAATATAATGGAAATATTTTCAATAAAACCATATTTAAAAAAAAACAAAAAAAAAATGTTTAAACATAAATTGATTTATTTTATACAATGTTTTTTTTTTGTTGTTGTTCCCATATATTCGCTATACCATTTCCCTAATTATGCTTTCTCATCCTTAATAATAATTCATAATACACACACAAAATGTTATATACCCGCCCGTCGCGAAACAGTATGATATTGGGGATGCATTAAAAATCCATCAACCCTGTTTTATAGAATATTTATATAATACATTTAATAGACAAGAGTATGTATTATACATATACGAATTTACTGAATTGATACTGTGCAGTGTGCACACTGGATATATCAATATACTTCATCGTCTCCTCTACAACCATGATATACAGAATGATAGTACATTATAATAGATAAATATATAAGTATCTATATGTAGCAGAATATACTTATATTGGCCATATTATTATACTTTGGCGTCAATTTTAAATCATCTATCAAATTTTATATAATTTTGCATAAGAATTTTTTTTTGCTTATAATGTACATATCAATATATATTAGGGTGGTTCGTTTTTTGTATAAGAGTTCCAAAAGTTTTGATTTTTCTAGCTCAAAAAGCATTTTTAGATGTGACTGGACTTAAAACGACTATTTTTAATGTTTTGGTTCGATTTTTTTTAATTTTAGCCACCGCACGCAATCCATGTTGAACTTGTGTTTTTGAGTGTTTCGGTTTTTTCAGCTTCTAAGTTCTATAACTTTTATAAGGATTTTTGAAATTTTAAAACCTTTTTATTTTCATTCAACTGGTGGCTAAAATTAAAAAAAAATCGGACCAAAACATTTAAAATAGTCGTTTTAGGTCCAGTCACATCTAAAAATGCTTTTGGAGCTAGAAAAATCGAAACTTTTGGAACTCCCATACAAAAAAATGAACCACCCTAATATAGAATGTGTGATCATATCATAAGTATGTATATATTTTATATAATATTATATTTAGAAGATAGAAGGAAATAGAACAGGATATTTATATCCGTGTTGTGTAGCTCGCTATACACGTAGATATATTATTCGGTATCTTCTGGAAAATCTCTATTGCCATATAATATTAAAATTGTGATAAATCGCGTATTTGAAATTTGGCAGAAAACTAATCATTATATTGTTTTATATTGAAAATTGCATTTTATGAATGAAATACTTTTCGTATAAATGCGTGTATAAACGCGATTATTATTATGTGAATATAAGTGTGTACACGAATAAATTACTGTTTTGTTTAGAACCTTTCCAGGACTTTTCCAAGAGATTTCATAATATTTCTCATTTCACATAAATAATTATATATGCTGATTTTAGCGAATGTTATACAGTTTATGTTTATGTATATAGGGGAAGGCTGTGTCCGCTAATTTCCATTTAATTTCATTTTTGTCAAGACCAGTACGAGGTACATCATTGGTGGCATATGATTTGGAAGTGCAGTTCGTCTGGGTAACTCTACGCTAAAGGTTCAAAAACGGCTAGCTCAAAGGCATATAATAAAAAACCCCGTTAGCGCAAAAAAAAATAGTGAAAAGTAGTGAAAACTAATCATTTTTAGTTGCTAATGGGATTTTTAATTATAAGCTTTTGCGTTAGCCGTTTTGGAATTGCTAGCGTAGAGTTACCAGACCTATTGGCTTTCCAAATCATGTGCCACCAATGCGATGTGCCTTGTACTGTTCTCAAGATATTAACCAAAAATGAAACTATAGCGACAAAAATAGCTGGCACAGCCTTGATGTATAGGTTTTTACTTGCTACTTGTATTTGATTTTTTTTTTTTTTTTTGAAATTGTATATGGTTCTATATTTGAAAAAAGTGTATTTTTGCTCATATTGACTAAGTTTGCGAAAAATATTGTTATAAGTTATATATAAAAAAAAAACATTTAATTTGTCTGCAATTTTTGTCTGCGATTGTTTTTTTTTCTTTTTATTGAAATAATTTTTAATGAGAATGAAATGCTATACAGAGAATGAAATGATTTTTAGTAAGTGATTTTAAAATGTAATAGCTTATTTACATTATATTTACAAAAATATTACAAAATAAAATATTTATAATTGACATTGTTTTCCTATTAATCGATTGAGCGAATTGTGTTTTTTTTTTATATAGAAAAATGATTTAGCGCCTGTCTTTAATTTATATTTACTGTCAGGCACTAAACTGAGAAAAGTGTTTAAATTCTTTTCATAAAAACGTTTATGATTAAATCACTTACTATCCGAATATTGGAATTTTCTTGTTGTTTTATGGATTTTTTGGTTGTGCCATCGCTGAGTACAATTCATTCTATGTCTAGTTAAGTTTTTTTTTTACCACCAAAATAATAAGTAATTCCATGATCGCATATACCAACAACAACGAAAAAATGTCTCATATCATAAGGTTTTCTGTCAAAAACCTGTTCCGCATTCGTCTTCGTAATTATCCTTAAACTGTAAGTCAGTTTGATTGAGTGAGCATTGAGTACCTATCTCTTCATTCTATTTCATTGATATTCCAATTTCAATTAAAGCTTGTTACCAGGATGTGTAAACTTTGATTGCCAGCGGTTACAACGAACATTCCGATCAACACTTGTGAAAATGACGGAACCAAGACCCCGTATGGGCTAAAAATATGTAAGCATATAAAGACTTTGATCATTTTTTAAATTTAATCGATAAAAATAATCGTAAACTATTATTAAAAACACGTGCGATTGCAAATCAAATTATAGGACCGACACTACACCTTCCACGCAATATAATTATAGCGGTGTTTACTGTTTCAACTCTAAATAAAATCTGACTAATTTTTCAAAACAAAATTTTTTAACCAAAAATTTCCGAAAAACTCAAACAACAAAATCAACAAAAATAATTTCATATCAATTCAAATTAATAAAGTGGGACGCTATATTTTATTATTATGAAACTGTGATACAAATAAAATGAATTAGAGATGAAAAAAACAAAAAAAAAAACACCAGAAAAATAGTGCCATCTGCCAAAAAATTTGTTTAGAGAAAGTAATCGATGTTCCTAAATTGCTTATAATTAATAAATATTTACAACACAAAATTCGCTTAAAAAAAAAAATGCCAGCAGCCAGGGCAAGGTTATCGTATCATCATCTCTACCTACATTTTAAAATACTAGCTACTTATATGATTAGAGGCAGTCTCGCACCACCATTATCATATTTTCATTTTTTTTTTTTAATTTAAAATTTTATAACATAACATTTAAACAAAAATGAAAAAAAAATAGAAACAAATATTAGGGTGGATCGAATTTTGTTTTTTTCATACATTCGAACCATTGTTTTCTGAGTCGCATTTTTTTGTCATTCTGATTAACGTGCTAAAAGGATTTTAAAAATAAATAAGATCTTTGATGTGCTGTAGTGACCCACAAGGCATCTCGAGGTTTTTTTTTATACCTCGCGGTGGTTTTTTTTACCTCGAGGTTTCTTTTACCTCGTGGTTGAAAAAAGCACCTCTAGGGTAAAAAAAGGCCACGAACGTCTACAACACATCGAAGATCTCATTTATTTTCAAAATCCTTTTAGCACGTTAATCATAATGACAAAAAAATGCAACTCAGAAAATAATCTGGTAGAAGGTATACAAAAGAAATTCGATCCACCCTAACAAATATGTATTTTTTTAATTATACCATACTCATTTATTCATTATTATGCATAATAAATACATATTAGGTAGATTATATTTAAATATGAAAACAAAAACAAAAACAATATAATAATAATAAAATATAATTTTGCAACTTATAATAAGGCACAAAAATCGTTTATTTCTTTTTTTTGTCTTTTTTTTTTGTTCACATTTTTATTGACCAACAAAACAAAACTAGGTAAATTAATTTTTCTATAGCCAGGGCATTTCAAAAAAGTAAAAGTATAAACTTTTGCGGTAAATTATTTAAGAAATAATAATAAAAAAAAAAAAAAATAGTTTTTATTTTATTTGGTTGTTTTTTTTTTGATAAAAAACCATACTTTCCAAGAATTTGAATAATTTATTAAATGGTATATTTTGAATTTTAAACTATCGATCATCAAAAAAAATAAAAAAATGTTAATGTGATTATTTTTGTTGGTTTATTTTTTGTTAAAAAATTATGAAAAAAAAAACCGTATGAAGAGAGTGTTTTTCTGCAATAAAATAAATTTGCTGTTAATTGAATTGACATTTTTGAAAATCACCCGAAACAAAAAAAAAACAACAACATAAATCAATATTTATTTCAATTTTTCTTCATCATTTTTTTATTGAATGTAAAAGAAAAATCTAAATTATAAGTTATAATAACAGTAGGAAGGTGTTAGCAAGATATATGTCATCCTCCATCAGTATATGGATAATTAAAATCAGTTCAATATCTAAAAAAAACAATTCTTTCCAAATGTCCATTAATTAAAAACGATTTCATAAAGATTAACAGTTAAAAAATATCATATTTACAAATTTCCTCTTATAATCGAAATAAATTGTTACCGATCAAAGTTGAATAACATCAAAATCGAGTATAGGTCGTTGACATATTATATGGTGTTTGTATATTATATATTTTTGCTCTTTACCCTCACAAACTTTAATTCATATATATGAACAATAATTAAATATGATCAAGATGCTTATGCTATTGCTTATTAATTAATGTATGATGTTAAACGTTTGTTATAAGCTATATAATTAATAAACAAACAAAAAAAAAATTACTATGAGTACTTTTGACTTATCTCAAATCAATTAAAAAATAAAACGTATGAAATTTTTGATTAATTATTTTTACATTTGCTTCACGGTCAATATAAATGACACGATCACGTATGTTGTATATTAAATGTATATACGATGAGATGATTCAAGTAAGGAATTTTTATTTCATGAAACCGAAACAAAATGTAAAATATTGAAAATGAAACCGAAAATATCTAAGCCAATAAAGAAGAAAATGAAAATGATATAACAAAATGTATTCAAAAAAAAAAATAAAAAAATATTTATATAGAAATATTTATAGCGTAGAAGAGACACCTTTCTCTATCGATCTTCTTGTATAATCGAATATTCAATAATTAGATACGAAAAATATCATGTTAGTTTTGTGGGCCTCTTTATCTTTACTATTTTTATTTATTATTAAGATTAATAATATGTAATTTATGCACATCCGATTTGAATAAAGTTACTAATATGAAATTTTCAAAAAATTTAAAGATGATGCGCGTATATCTTGTCTATGGTATTTGATAGTGGTGTGCCTAGAGATAGTTAATTTTTCGGTGAAGATTATAATGTTCAATTTTACTGCATCCCACCATATTATGTAGGTGAATGCTTCTTGTTTTTTTTTTATACATATTTTTTTTTTTGGCGTTATTTCGTTTTTTAATAATACGTTTTTGCTGATTATTTGTCAAAAATGTGCTTAGATGAATTTCTTTATGTGTACATGTCTGTGTGTGTGTGTGTGTGTGCGCGAAATTTTTTCATAATTTTTGTTCAGAGTTAATTATTGCGGTGGTTTTTGGGTGAGGGCAATATTGATTTAGTATAAATAGATTCCGTGACAAAAAACTCATCAGTCCAACATTAGATTTGCTATCAAATAGTACATTACAACAGCATTCAGTATGAGAGCTTTTATCGTATTTTCGTGCTTGGCATTAGCCGCAGCTCGACCACAATATTCTTATAACCAACCTGGCGGTGGTGGTGGTGGCGGCGGCGGCCATATTGGTGGTGGACTATTGGGCGCTGGCTCAAACGCAATTGGACTAGGTAGAATTTAAAAAAAAAAAAAATCTTTTTATTATTTAAATAAGTTCTAATGGACTAAATTAAAATATATTTAATTAGGAGGAGGCGGTGGAGGCTTTGGAGGTGGCGGCTTCGGTGGTGGTGGCCATAGCGGCGGTGGCGGTGGAGGTAAATATCTGGAACAATAGATTTAAAGATATATATTTCTAATTAAGTAAATAATAATTCATATCCTTTATTCAATGATCAACTAATAGGTAGCCTAGGTGGTGGTGGATTAGGTGGATTCGGTGGAGGTAAGAATATAGATAAATAAGTGCCTTAAAGCGATTTAATTCAAATAAATTCTAATCAATTTGTTTCATTTAATGTTTAAATAATAGGCAGCCTAGGAGGAGGTGGTGGAAGCTTAGGAGGTGGTGGATTAGGTGGATTCGGTGGAGGTAAGAATATAGAAAAATAACTGTTATAACTAGATTTATAAATAGAATGAATACTAAATCAATTGTTTTTTTCTTCTATAGGAAGCTTAGGTGGAGGTGGTGGTGGCTTCGGAGGTGGCGGCAGCGGTGGTGGATTTGGAGGTGGCAGCGGCGGTGGTGGATTCGGAGGTGGTGGCGGCGGTGGTGGATTCGGAGGTGGTGGCGGCGGCGGTGGAGCAACAGCTTTAGTCCAAAAACATATCTACGTACACGTTCCACCCCCAGATCATGAAGAACTAGCAGCTGCTCAAGAAGCAGCACAACATGCTCAAGTTCAAAAACACTACAAAATCATTTTCATTAAGGCACCATCATCAGGTCCATCTCCAGCACAACAAGCTCTATTACATCGTCCACCTACCGAAGAAAAGACATTGGTCTATGTTTTGGTAAAGAAACCAGATTCATTAGAAGAATTAGGCGCAGCTTCAGCAGCACATCAACAACACCAACCCAGCAAACCAGAAGTATACTTCATTAAATACAAGACACAATCAGAACATGGAGGCAGTGGAGGAGTAGGTGGTGGACTAGGTGGAGGACTAGGTGGTGGACTAGGTGGTGGACTAGGTGGTGGACTAGGCGGTGGACTAGGCGGTGGACTAGGTGGTGGACATTCCTTAGGTGGAGGTGGAGGCCATTCCTTAGGTGGAGGTGGAGGACATTCCTTAGGTGGAGGTGAAGGTCCATCATTGTTAAGCTTAGGAAGTTCAAATGCTGGCATCCAATCAATTGGCCAACCTCATCAACCAGCCCCAGTTTATGGACCTGGACATTAAGTGAAAACTTCTTATTAAAGCAACGTGATCATACTTAAAACGAAAGAAAAAAAATGCCTCAAAAATAAAAGTCTGTTGTATATATTGTTTCCAATTGAATAATTTAAGTTTTAGTATTTAAGATATTGCAATAAAATAACGGTGACAAAAATAATTAATAATGTTTTTCATTTCAATTTATAAAAAATTATTTAGGGTAGACACGTCAAAAATACAAAACGATTACTAAAGATAAGAGTTTAAAATCTTAATTATCTGGAATATAAGACATTTGCATGTGTAGAAACTTTAAATAGTAAAACAAAAGTCAACAATAGGTATTTCCATATTTCCATATTTAAGTGCATTAAATTTGTGCATCTGATTATTAGATTTTCATAATCATTATAAATACCTTTACTAATAGCCATCTCTTATTTGGAACACCAAAATGAAAGTGAATTTTAATTTGCATTTCCACATTTCAAACATTAATATCTAAATGTTTCAGATACGTATATTATAAATTGCTAACCATCGTTTTTATTATTTGCTACCTAATTAATAAAAGCATATTTCATCATTATAATGTAAAACATAGATAGATATTGCCGATTTTATAAAAGCCATTTCCTTCTTTTATATCTTATTATCGTGTTTGATTTGCAAATTCATTTGAATGCAAAAATGACGCAACCATAATTAATATAACATATTTTTTTGTTTGTTTCATATATATATGACTATATATAAGACGAACTCAGACGGCAAAAAGTTAAAAAAAAGAAGACAGATTTTTACCTATTCTTGCTACATCTAAATTTTGCTTTAGAAATGCTTTTGCATAAACTGGACCAATACATTGTACAGTATAATCCCAATAAGTGAAACATCACTCGGTCGCGTCTTTAGGATGAAACGTTTCACTTAGAGGTTAGAGGATATTTTCGACATTTAGAGCTACAAAAATACATTAATTGTGTGTGTTTTTTTTTTTGTGACACACAGGGGTGAAACATTTCACTTACAGGGTTTTTGGAAAACGGAAAAGCCGGAAAATGAAAATTTTCAATTTTAATTTATTCATTTTCCAACATTTATGAAAAAATAAGTGTTTCATTTAGACGAATATTTTCACTTAGAGAAGGTTTAACTCCATTAATATTTGTGATAAATTCAAATGTTTGCAATTATTTTAAAAAAAATGTTATTTTAAAATTTAAAATTTTGGTGAAAAAAAACTGTTTCCAAATCGTTGCCAAAAAAAAAAAAAAAAAATTAAAACATTTTAGGTGTCTTCATAAATGAATTTTGTTATAGTAATAGTGCATTTGTTTTTGTTGATTCAAAAAAAAAAAAAAAAACAGATTTATATTATCGGTGATATAAGCTTTGAAATTTAACGCAAAAAAAAACATTTAGAAAAAATATAGAGTTTTCAAGCAAGATGCTTGTAATCTATTACATAAACATATGTATTTTTATTTTACTTAAGTTTATGTTAACCTAATTTTATATAAAAAATAATAATTGCTGCATGCTTCATATTGAATATTGATTTTGATTAATTTTACTATAAATTCGATACAAAGAAGCAGAAAATGAAGAACTCTTTCATGTATTTTCGTAACTATATTACATAAGAGATCAAGACCTGAATAAATACAATTAAAGTAAATTGTTGTATATTTATTTATTTATTTATTTTTTATTGGTAAACGACAAGTATTTATAATAAAAATAAATAATACAATATGAAAAATTTATTTATTTTATTCTATACCAATATTTTTCATGGAATTTTCATATGTCCGTTAAGGTGGAGCGAAAATCGTAAAATTGTAAATTTGTAATGATTATTCAGCTTATTCGTCCTTCGGCCGGTTTTCGCTGCCGGAGCCGAATATTCGGTATCCGGCCTTTGGCAGAATAATTTTACTATTTGTTACATCCCTAATGTTCAACCTAATGAAACCCCAAAACTTAATATTTCTCCTCGGGAAAAATTCGGGGGGGGGTAATGCAGAATTTAAATTTAAAAATGGTTTCTCGATCAAAATAAATGACGAAATCAATTTATATTTATAAACTTTATATCTACCTTTATAGAACTAGATAGAATGACATCGATTGTTATCGATCTTTATAAATCCTATTTAAATGTCTTTATAAAGATATATAAAGATTTTCCTCAAACTTTAAATGTCGTTCTGAGACGTTTTAAGAACTGGTTGACCGGGCGTTGTGATATAAATATCTCATATTTGTAGATCTCTGTGCTACTGAAGTGATTATTGAGTTAAGAACATTTATGTGATGAGAAATTAAATAAAATGCCTCTGACTTTTTTTTTATTCAGTTCAATATCACAGGGATCTGTAAATGACGATTTGGAAAACTTGAAGATGACCGTCAATCAACCAAAAAACAAAAAATTGCCCAGAAAATGTATATTAGGTAACTTTTCCGCATAGCGTCAAAACGAAATTCGAAAAAAAGTGATTTTCGCTCCACCCTAACGGACCATCCTTATAAAAAAAGAATGTATTTTTAGATTTCGAAAAACTACAAAAAAAAAGAAGAAGAAAACTCCAATATTTGTATTCCAATTTTTATTCACACAATCGAACTGTCACCAAATTAAAAATTCCTTTTCATCATATTTTTATTAAGATTGTAAAAGAGTTTCATAAATGATTTTAGAAGGCTGGAAGTCTGGTAAATATATCAACAATAATTTCTCGGTCATTTGTAACATAATTCTTTTTTCGTTTTCTAAATAAATATTGCCTGGCATCACAAAAAAAAAACTGTTAAAACATAGTTTTTCAATATTATTTTATTATGTATTATAAATGAATATTAACACAAAATGTCTTGATGTCCTCTTTATTATATCAACCACATTTATTTGCTTATACATATATATATTTTCCATTGTACGTATAAACAAGCATCCGATCATAATATAATAAAAAAATAATAATAATAATAATAAGATAGCATAGGATTTGAATTTTGAATGCATTATGCGACATATTGGAACCTTTATATTATATGATCTTTTTATTTATAAACAGTTCCATATGCAGACTTATTGTGAAAAAAATTATATTTGAATGTAGCACAATGTCTAAAATGTCTTTATTTAAATTGTACAAATTGCTAAATAATATAATTTTTTTTTTTTTTTATATTTATATGCATTTTACTAACTTTCTTTCTCTCGTTTTCTTTCTTCCATTTCCTTCATAGGTAATATCATTTATATATAATTGTATATATAATAGATATATATAGATAATTGTGACGAGCGAACAGGCATTTGCTTAATACTCACACCAGAGACCTGCGCGGGAAGATATTTCTGCAGCTCGTTCACTCTACATATCCATGGAGTTATGTCTTGAGCATGAGGGATTATAGAAGAGGTTTGCTCAATTCCAGATCGATACACATAACAACTTAGATTTCCATGGCTTAGTCTGTCTGCAACATTTACGGAACAAATAATCGACACGTTTTTGTGTTTTTTTTTTAGGCCCGAAACTTTTGTCGCACACGGACTAAAAGGCGGTAATATAAGTTGTTATGTATACATCTGGGATCGAGAAACATTCCTCTAAAAGTCCCATAAGTCGTTCATATACAATACATACGAAAAACAATCTTCGTGGATGGCAGAATGTGAAATGTGAAAGCTCGCGGGATAGTCCCGTGCAGAGGTCTCTGACTCAGAGCTCAGACTATTATTAATTTAAGGAATATATGAGTAATGTCATTTTCGTTTAAATTGAATAAATAGGAATTATTTTCAAATTTTCATCAAATACAAATCGCAAAATAATCGTTTTATTTTTTCTTCTATAGAAAAATGTAGACACAACAATTTGGAAACAATTATATAAACAATCAAATACCGAAAATCTGGACAGATGATAAATTTCATGAGAAAGAAAAATTGTTTTTATTGTGATTTAATTGCGGTATTAGGCACTAATAAACTAATTGAAAGAATTTTGGTTAAACTTATAAATCAGTACATGTATATATTACAGTTTAGATACTTAAGCAAATCAGGCCTGTAGTTTGGGGTGTCATGCGAGGGAATTGCCCTCCACCTGATCAACTTTTTTGTCCCACCCAGGTCTCATTCCGCTCCTTCATTTATATCACCCACGCTACAAGCCTGTAAGCAATAAAGAGTTGAATTTGATACTTACTATAATTCTCAATGTTTCTCACTGAAATGTAACTTAAATTTTTTTTTTTTTTTATCATATAAGTCAAAAATTTAATAAAATAAAAAAAATATGAAACGAATAAAGGTATTCAATTTTGAATAGATTTGTAATAGATATTTTGTTTTAAAGAGGGTCCCGAATGAAACATGTATGTTTTAGATAGTATGCATGCAGGCATGCAGCTATCAGTCACACACATATCGGATAATCTAGACGTTAAGAGATATGCAATGACAGCAACAATAACAAAAAAATATGACCAACGTAGGTAGAGATATCTGTCTATAAAAAATAAAAAACGAAAAAAATATGAAAGGACAATAAATAATTAAGTAAAAAAAAAAAAAACTTTAAAATTATATTGAATATGAAATTATAAAATCTGAACAAAGATCTTTGAAAAACGATAAAAATTTCTATGAAACCTAAACACAGACGGAATGGTTCGAATTCATTCCACGCTTATTTCCAGTGCTTATTAGATTATTATATAATATAGCTATTTATGTGTGTATAGAATAAAAAAGACCATACAAAAATATAAGCTCGATACTTTTCAGACTGGCAATATAGTGGACGACGACAGGATTACAGTTTTTTTTGTTTTTTTACTTATTTGTGTTTTCTTATTTATTTATTTATTTTGTATGATTTTTGTGTTGGTGTAATTTATTAAAGGTGATGCACGTATAAAAGTAGGTAGTTACGAGTAGATATTTTTTTGTTTTTAAGAAAACAAATAAAATATACCTTTAGTTGTGTGTACTCTGTGTAGCGAACTACAGAAGGTGAAAAATAAATTGTTTTTTTTTTTATAAATTTAACAAAACAAAAAACATTTAACAATATAAAAAGAATAAGGTGCCAAGATATAAACACTAGGCAGAATGCCATAGAACACTCAATAAAAATAAATGCTTATATAAAATTAATAAAAATAGAGAAAAAACGATAGAACAAGAAATAAATCGCCATGAATACCGGGCACTATATGTTTTATGCGTTGGCCTCTGGTCTATTGTTGGTATTTATGAATTTTATAGTTTGCAGTAGCAGAACAAAATAATAATACCTACCTACCAATAAACATGATTTCTTTATGACGTTTAATGTTAGTATTATTGGTGTGGTTTTAGATAAAAAGAAAAACATTGTTGTTGATTTACGAAGTAAATATAAGCATCAATTATTGAATAATAATTTGCAGATTTACATTTAAAATGTAGTAGCATTCTTTTTAATGCGCAAACTCTACAAATTAAATAATGATTGTTTTGTTGGTTTTTTAATTATTTAACGAGTCTAATTGTTATAAAAACGAACATTTCTATGGCTCGAAAGTATAAACGACGATAAAAAAATAATCTGACGGTAAAACTAATCCAGGATAAAGAAAATCCGTGGTTGTGTCAACTTTTTTGTCGAATGTTAAAGTGCGGGGCGACGATGAAATTTTTTCATTCATAAAATAAAAAATTTCGAAAATAGGGATGGAGAGATGGGCTGCGGGACGATGCCAATGTAAAGCGAACCTATGTGCTATCCATTGCTTACCATGGGGATGCACAATGGGCCCAACCGGATGGCCTGAGCGCTGAATGTACTCACCCCTTCCAATCCAATCCAAATGTCAAAATGACAGAAAATCCGCAGATATGGTCTATAAAAACAACGGATAAATCAAAACTCTCGGTTAAATCTGTGGATATATCTACGTTTATTCATTCGAATCGGTGGATAAAATAAATTTTAATCGGAGTATTAATTTTATCATCGTTTATACATTCGAGTCTATATATTTTAAAGAAATGATTTAGTTTCTAATTTCTATATAAATTCTGTTATTCTCACCAAATAATTAAAAGCTAACGAATATTAAATATTTCTGGCAATAATTCAGCTAACCGATTTTTGAAGATATACCTCTCTAGGTTACTGCATCGCTTATATTTCAAAATCCAACTGAATTGTAAAACACTTTCAATATTTTCAAAGAATTTCTAACGTTTTAAATTACACATATGTAATAAAATAAAATATTTCTTTGTTTGTCGCTTAACTGTGATAATTATTTAAATCCTAAGTTTAGTTATTTAAAAAAATGAAAAAAAAAAAACTAAATAAAAATGAAAACTAAATAGATATTAATTATTCAAATTTATTTATAAGTTTTGCGTTCATTCCAATAAATGCGCAGAAAGCTAATAATTCAATTTCAAAGTCAAACGGATTTTGTTATTTTCATTACAATTTTTTTATTAGTTTCAAAAGACTTTCTATTAAAATTTAATATTCATTCATTTTATTTATATTTATTGTGTTTTAAGTAGTTAGCTTTGATTTAAACATAATATGTATTATTATTGTATTTGACTATTGGGATGGCTACAATGACCTCATCGCTTTAGCTTATTATAATAATTGAAGTACAAGTTTGTATTTAAAAAAAAAAAACAAAATAAATAAAAATATATAAAGAAATTTATGACCAAACCATATGACCATAAATATAACATCCAACAAACAAAATAATACTTAAACGAAATTTATTATTTTTTCTGTAATGAATTGGTAATGAAATGAACGGATTATGTAGAAAATCTAAAATTCTGCATAAATTCATATAGCATAATTAAAGATTTATATGCCAATATGCATATATATTATACATGCATTAGGGTGGATCGAATTTTTTTTCATACCTTCTACCATCTATTTTTTTAGGTCTGCGATGCTGTGAAAATCGCAATATTTGACCGTGTTTGAAGCATTCTATCTCTCGCTCGTTACAAATAAGTGTGTTTCTGTTTTATTATACAGCGGTAGCTTAAGTCAATAGCTTTTAAATAATATATTGGACAGTCGTAGTTTACTACGAAGTTCGTAGTTATCTAGTATTAAAAACCAAAAAAACGATATTTCAAAATCGGATGACAACGAGCTTCGTAGTAAACTATATATTATTTGAAAGCTATTGACTTAATCCATCTGTAAACTGAAACAGACACACACGTATTTGTAACGTGCAAGAGATAGAGAATGCTTCAAAGACGGGCAAATATTGCAATTTTCAGAACTTCACAGACCTATCGAAGAGCCCATTTATTTTCAAAAGGTTACATGTCAATTGGCCGACGACAAATTGGCCGAGTCAAATTGGCCGATTATACATATTGGCCAATGGTCAATTGGCCGATTATACAAACTGGCCGATTGTACAAATTGGCCGATTATACAAATTAGCCAATTATACAAGTTAGGAGAACCATGAAAAGAGTGAAATAGTGCTAGATGTTAGAATGATGAAATCGTAGCCAAGTCCATTTATACAGAATACATTTTCT
>JAABKK020024450.1:0-47734 GCA_011634745.2 Catotricha subobsoleta | reverse complement strand
ACGGTAATCTTGAGACAAAATGCAACTCAGAAAACAGTGGTACCGGGGGTGTTACAAAAAGTCGATCCACCCTAATGAACATCCCTCATCCATGAGCAAATACTTAATAAAAATCGAGATAAAAATTAAATAAAAGCCAGTTTATTTTAAAAATGAAAGAACCTATTTTATTCGTATGTTGTGTACGGTTAATATTTATTTTCTATATTAAAGCATGTCGTACTATTAAATAGGTATAGAAAAACAAAAATAAGTAAAAAAATATTATAGTAAAATATGTGCCTAAATACCTTATTAACTGCTGTTGGCTGGTGCGTTTGACGTTAAATCAGTTACAAATATATTTGGCTTTAGGGCGACATTTAAAATATGTCGTACAAATACTATTTAGCAGAAATGGAAGTCGTACTAGTAAAGGAATAAAATATAAAGAGAAAAGCCATAATATAAAGACAAAAATGAAGAGAAGAGTAATAATAATAAGAAACAGCAGCAACAGCAACCACCAGCAGGAGTAGACTGATCCTATTACGATGTTTAGTATCTTATGTGATAAAATGTATGGAATTTATACAATTTTATTTTACGGATATGTCATCCGAAAATTTCTTCCTTTTTTTTACGTTTTTGAGACGATTTTGCCATATTATTATATTCCGTCGGTCGTTAAAATATTTCTAAGTATACATTTACATTTTTATATTCTTGGCATGCTTTTAGCTTTGATTTTTCATGCTTTAGCTTTATTAATGCGTTCATATACCCGTTGCCATTTATGTTATGATGCATGGACATTAAATGGCCTAGCCTAACCTCTATAAAATAATAATAATAAATATATAACGCTTTTTGAAATGTGTGCAAAAGCTACGAAAGTTTTGCTAGGGTATTTTACATGTTGTTACTTATTATAATATTCAATATTATTATACAATTTGTTTTCCTTTAAGTTAAACATTACAATGAAGAATGTGCTAAGCATTTCAAGATTATTTATTTTATTTTTTTCAATGCTAATCAGATTGTAGAAAATAAATCATTATACTTATAAAAATGCTAACCGCATGGAGATTTCATTAAATTTTCTTAAAAGTTGAAAGGATATGTCTTCCAAAAGATATTTTATTTTAAACGTCTTGTTTCGGTGATATATCTGCTGATTATTTATTTTTGTATTATTTCTTTTAAATACAGAAGATGAACGGTTACGCATTATTTAATTTAAATTTTATGCATTGAGCGGTTCACCAAAAATTGATAAAAGGCTAAATTATAAACCAAGACGAAGGAAGACGGCCAATAAATCTTGAACAATCTTGTTCTTTATTTTTTTTTTTGGTGTTTCTCAAATACAAAAAAAAAAAACTAATTTCATTATAATTCATTTAAGTTAAGAATTGATTTTTTCAACTCTAACCGACACAATTCTACGCTGTATAATCTATAAACTAGCAAGCATTTACTCCAATTTTCCTGGTACTTGGCAGCTGCTATATTTATAATGCACACATGTCAAGTAAAAAGCCTACCATTGCGTTCTTAATAAATAAATTGCGTTATGCCTGCTTCAGTGTATATTATGTTGCTGTGTAAAAAAAAAAAAAAAAAAAATAAGTTTCGTTTTTCTGATTTATTTCTTTTCTTTTATTTTTCCTTTTTTCTAAAATATAATAATACATCTGATGATTATTAAATGTAAGTAAAGTATCAAGAAATGTATAACTATTTAGATAAATGTACATGCTAGATGGTAGATGGATAGAAATGTATACTTACACATTATTTTAATTTCACTTTCGAAACTTTTTTCTTGAAATTATAAAAAATAAATAAAAAAAATACTGCATATATATAGGATAGGCTGTACAAATTCTTTATCGAAATGGCATAATATACCCTTTTCGCTCTGGGCATATAAATACATATATACAATATGGTGACAAATTTTTGTATAGCTTTCTCTTGTGTATTCCCTCTTATGATATGATGCAGTTGTAAAATTTTGCCAAAAGCGGCGAACTATGGTAAGCGCTATCGAGTTATTTGTTTTTATCTGGAGTAGTTTCCCAATGAGGGAACGTTCGTCAACCACTAAACACTCTGGTGGGGGAGTGACGGGGTTGGATGGCGATCAAATGGTGTTAATCAGGAGACCAAATACAACTTAGGAAACTATAGTACCGGCCGGCGATTCTGAAAAGTGCGCTCCACCCTAATATTACTTCTAAACGTTTGCTCTAATAAAACACTCAACGTTTATTCTTATTTTTTCTTTCTCAATTTTAAAATCTGAAATAAGGAAGAGTTTTTCGTCACATCACTTTAAAAGAATCGAAATTAAGAAAAAATACAGCAAAATAAAATAAAAAAAGCCATATTTAATTTTCATCATAATTTCATTTTGGTGGTGAGAGTTTACGCTTTTATATTATTCTTTTTTTTTTTTTTTTAAATGATTTTGGAACGGTTTTTTTTGGAGAAAATGGATTTAAAAGGAGCAAAAAAAAAAGGGCAAGTACAAGTGTTGAGTTTGTTCGTGCTGTTCTGTACGTTGATAGATAGCATTAAATTATAATTTTTCTTGCGTAAAGGACGGATGTTTTAATTTGTTACTGTCACTATAAATTTTAATTTCACTTTAACAAGAGACTTAGTAAATGTAATGGAAATTATGTTTTGTTTAATCATGAAGTTTCTTTATATGGACATATTAATATTTGATGATATACAGTCGCAATAAAAAGTTTCACACTTTTTATTTTCTTAATTATAGAACGTATTTCTAATAGTGGGTCTAAACGAAACTAAGCTTTTAGATATAATAACAGTTAAGAAAATAAAATGGGAGGTATTTTTAAATGAGACCACGCCTGTAAAATCTTACATTCAATTTAAATATAATAAAATATGTTTTAATTTTTCTTTTCTTTTTTTTTTCTCATTCTTCCCGACAAATAAATCATTTTTAAACCATTAAAATGTGTGTTTACCAAAGATAGACAAAAGTTTAAAAGCAATTAAATAAATATTGTAAATATATCAAAGAAAGTAACTGACTGAATGAATACACATAGAAAAGTTAAATATTAACCTATCCTACGCTCGTGTACTGTACAATTTTAAATACACTGAAAATATATATATTTTGAATCATTGAAAGAATCATATTTATTTTTTCATTCCGTTGCCATATATATCATTAGTTAACATTTATTACATCTTTTTCGGAAGATAACTAAATTTTTATGCGGTTGCTAAGAAATGTAAGCTTATTAAATACCACAAAATCATACACGATAAGATTTTTCCATTCGAAAATTAAACCAAAATAATAAAATCATTTTGTAAAAAGTAAAAGAATAGAAAATAACATTTCAATATACTTCTATAACGAATATGAATTAATGTTTATATTATTTATATCCTTATCAAAACAAACCATTACATTTTTCTTCATCTCTTAAACTAAATCTTAAATACCAAATATTATTAATTAGCTTCCTTGATAGAATCATCGTTCTTAACATATTTTGTTGCTGTTGTTGTTGTTATAAGTATTTAGCGGTTTCTATGACCACGCACGAATAGTATACGATGAAGCCACAGTTACACAAAATGGTAAACAATCCTCTCCTGTGGTTGATATTATCACAAAGCATTATTTTGAGTGAATTTAATTTAGTACAAAAGAAAAGACTACATTATTAAAATACTCCACAAGTTTATATTTTATTTTGTCCATAATGTTGAAGCGTAGGTTTTATATATGTATGTATAATGATGTATCTTCATTTAGATCGTATACCAAACAAAAACAGAACAGGTATTATTTCTAATATGAATATTATTCGGTATAATAATATAATAAAATTGTACAAAGAAAAGTTTTTATCATTTAAAAAAGTTTTTCAAATTTAACTTTTCAAGCTTTACTCAATCCGGTAATACTTATTTTCTGTCCTTTAGATGGTCTCATCATAAATTATGTGATGTACTTTATTTTAATTATATTTCATTGAATGAAATAAGATATTTGTAATAAGATATATGAAATTAATTTTGATTGAAGAGAAAATTTAATATACCTACAGAGTACAGAGATCATATTTTAAAATCAATGTTAAAATAATGAGTGGATTATGAATCGTAATTTATTAGAAATTAGATTGAATTCTGACCAAAATAAAAAACATAATTACATCCTATATAAATTAAACAAAATCTTTGATGAAATTTCCACTCATAAAAAATCTTAAGTTATTAGTTAATCGTACCTATAGGTATAGATATTAAGCTAATCCTATTTTCATTCTACCTAAACGAATTCCAATTCACAAAATAACAATACACGCTATTATGTTGTGTAACCATAACCTAATCCAATCTATAATCCATAATTTTATATTATATGCATCACAATGAAAATCATAACATCCTCTGTATTATACCTTTTGCACAATATTATTATTGAGCACATTTCAGCTCAGGTATATATATAAAAAAAAAAAAAAAAAAAATAAATAAATAACAAAATGCAAAACGAAGAAGGAAAACGGCAAAATATTGCTTGAAAAATATTTTCCATTCATTTTTCTTGCATAAAATCCAATATTTCAAATGGAAATACAGAAAGAAAAAAAAAATGGAAAGAAGAAAATCAGCGAAAGAATACATGAAATATTCTAGTTTTTAAAAAGTTGTAAGCACACGCCCGCCATACAATATAAGATTTAAGGAATGAGATGTATAACTAACACCATCCAGGAAAAGAAGGTATCTCACATAAAAATATTCACCTTTTTATTATTATTATATAAAGATTTTCAGCCACACAGCTACGGCACGCATGCATACGAAAGGTATTTAAGGTAAAATTTATATATTCTATTCTATGTTTATTTTATGTTATTTTTTTTAAAAAAATTTACTTAATAATATTATATGCATATATGATGTTTCAATGCAGGATAGTTGATACATCCTGTCTTGTGATATATGAATGATAGAAAAAAGGAATATAAGTGGGAAAACCTTTAGTTCCTATTTCCATATTATTATTGGTTATATACATAGTATTTGCTTGTAATATATGGCATATAGAATTTAGATCGAATACACCAGTATTCAAAATACATTTGCTTTGTGAGTATGTGTATTTTTTTTTTCTTTCGATTTACTGCTTCAAAATATGCTTAGTGCCCATTTATATAGAAAGGTGTATTTTGAAAAATATTTTTAAGGATGGAATGACGTCGATGAAGTAGACCATACCATGGGGTATGGGGGCATCACGAATAACTTGCAAGAACATCAACATATCATACATACTTTCTGCATATAATATATTCGCATTCGCTTTATGATTGTATTTATCTATCTCGTACATTGTACAGTACATCCTTTCAATATTATAATATTGTACTATTCAAAACACGTAGACACATTTTAAAAAGGAAGTTTATCAGAGAATATTGGTGAATACATAAAATTTCATATCAAACCGTACTACATCATAATATATTACACACCAATTTGCATTTTAATTCAATATATTTATAGACTTTATGTTATAAGAAGTATTGTGATGCGAATATATACTTATTTATACATAAAATAATGTATACATTTAAATTAAAAACTGAATATTTTTTTTGTTATTGCTCAGATAAACTCTAGATATTGATATAAGTAAATTGGTTAGTAATAATCAGGTAGGTTCATGATCATCAACTTGAATTTATTATTTTAAACATTGAAAAATATTCCATTTAAATTACTGAAAAAAGAAAAAGTCAATAGTTGGGCTATAGTAATTCAGATTCTCAGGTCATCAAACTAAATTTGAAAATTAAATTTAAATTATCAAGGAAGTTACGTGGCTCAGAATTTTCCATATTTTGCCTTTGCACAATTTCTTTTTTTTTTATTCGTCTCCCCCGTTTTTTTGTATAAATGTTGAAAACGAGACGAAGACGGGCACGCGAAAACATTATTTATGATATAAACATAAAATAATAGAATGTAGGAGTAGGTATATTATATTATGTGGATATAAATGTTTTTGGGTACAACAAGATGAAGAGGTCATTTTTTCGCAATTTGTAATAATTTATAGACACATTTCTTCCATTTCGCCCATTTTTTTTGTGTTTGTTTTAATTTTTCTCTTGTTGTTTTTGAAAAAAAAAAAAAATGAATTGAATTTGTTTTCAAAATACGTGCACGCAAAAACAATTTATTATTTTCATTTTATGGTAAATTATGTAATCGGTGTGATTTAATACAAATTCATATTTAAGGAGTCCCTTTTTAAAAACAAAAAATGTTTGGTGGTATTAGCTTATACCGTATTTAGAGTTAAAATAATGATCTAGACATTAAGTGGATGTATTTTTCCGTGTAATCTCAAAATGACTTTTATTGTGGGAGATTGCTAGCAATTCTATAATACAAATTATTAGAGGCAGAGGTATTCACAAAGCGGCTTCTAATAAAATCATAGGTGTACAAACTATTATTCGATCTATTAATTTTCAACGACATCATTTAACATTTAAAGTTAGAAGTGATATAAATTTTTTTCGCTTCAGATAACTAAATAAAACACCTATTACTACTCAAGGGCTTTCATAAATGACGTCCACGTTTATTTGAGAAGGGGGGGTCTACTAATCGTAAAAGGTAAAATATACAAAAACAAATAAGGGGTGGAGGTATAAAATAATTATGGACGTGCAAATGTCATACTTTCGATTTTTTAGTATCAAAAATATAGTTCTATTAATAGTTTGGACGTTCACCACGGGGAGGGGGTCTACAAAATCAGACATAAACCGGCATAAAATACGACGCGGTCAAAAAATGATTAAAAATGTTGGATATCATTTAGGGATGGTTTCTCAGGAGAAAATCAGTACGGGAATGGAAAAAAAATCATTTACTTCTATCTAATTTTGTATATTAGCAGTGTCAATGTCAGCATGCAACATAATATTTATAAAAACTTATCTAAGTGGACCTGACGATGGACCGCTGGCTCACAAAGTGATACAATTACCTTCAAATAGCGCAACATTTTCTTCTACTTGAAATAACTAAAAATACCATTTGTTAAATTGAGACCAATGGTCCGGTCCAATGGTAGACTTTTTGTAGGATCTTAAGTGATCCACTTAGACAAGATATACTGTACTATTAGTATACATTTTATTTTCTATTTCGTTTTATTATACCTTTGCAGTAACAGTAAAACAATGAAAAATTATAATCCGATAAATATCTAAAACTATACCATTCCAATTTGTATGTCTGTTTGTTTTCTTCTTCTCTACTTTTTTTGTTGCTATGTGTGCGTGTGTTTTTTTTTTTATGTTTACTTCCTTTGTGTATTTTTGTTATGAAAAACGATATTGTTTCGATATTGGTTTGGGCCACATGTTTGGGGATTTAAATAGATAGGCTATTGGGTTTGGGATGTATATACTAACATTACAGATAGGATAGGATATATGCAATATACATATATTTATTATCTATCCATGTGAATACTCTCTATACGACCTTATAAATGTAATTCGATATTTTTATTTGTTCTGCTATGGCAGGCTCTATAATATAAAATTGATAGATTATTGTTGCTTTTGTTATTAGTTGTAGTTATATTTGATGCTTGTTAAATTTAATGATATGTATTTAAGTACACTTGAACTGTTTAAATTGGTTCTGAAGATCTCGCATTTATTTCAGCTATTTTATAAAAAAAAAAAAAATATCCAGCTCCGTTTCACCAAAAATATTTTACTTATCAGACAAAAAAATAAATAAATCTAAAGTTTATCATTCCAATAATAATAAATACCAATCCACAAAACTAATATGTTGATAGGTGTAGTTAATTTAATGGATGTTTATGGGACAAAAATTTAATACATATCCGTTTTAAGCTAGCTATCGAGAATGCGAGAATGAAATGTACATTTTCTTTTTAAACCACCTGAAGTGAATATATTATATTCCATTTAACTTGTCTATTTCACAACCAAATTATCGCATCCAATTTTCTATTGTTAGCCAAAGTATTTTAACATAAGATATTTTTGTCATGTCATATTGTCACTTATCGTTCCCTTTAGTTTAGCTGTTGATTGATCGTATTTATTTTTTTAAAGTACTTATTTAGTTACAGATAGATTATGTCATATAAACAAATTGAAAATATTGGCTGGATTAAAATAAATTGCAACCGATGATAATTTTTATTATTAAAAAAGTTCAGGCGGCAAAGTTTACTCGGCAAATTGAACCGTCAACCATTTAAACATCATCACATCAATACACAATTTTCTTTTAACAAATCTGTTTTCATTAAGCAAACAAATAGTACGAGAGTCGAACTACAAATAATAGCACACACATACACACATACATTTTGTTTTATTTTACCTTTTATCAAATGTGTCATAAAAGAAACAATTTTTGTATACTTCATCGATAAATTCTGATAAATCTTTTTTCATTTAATATATGGATTTTCTTAGTGGCAGACCTATTTCAAGGTTTTACATTTTGTTACTATGTATTTGTAAAAAAAAAAAAAAGAAAAAGAAAAAGAAAACAAAAATGATTGATTTTTGTTAGCTTCCCTTTTATTATGCGATGATAGAACTCTGTTACCTACGGCATATACAGTGTTTTTGGTCCTTAGGTATCTGCATTTGTCATTATATAGAATATGTGTAGCGTGTTAGTGAATTTATGACTAATTATAATTATTTTGTTTTGCTGACAACAGAAATAAATATGAAATATTGAAACTAATATAATTTCCGCTGGACTACCTTATTACCAACAGTAGGCAAATCTAAAGCTATTTACCTCAAATCGATAGAATATTTAATACTTTCAGACTAAATAGAACCAGTTAGAATTATTTGAACAATCATAAATACCAGTGTAAGAACAGAGTAAGAATGAAATTAATCAATTTAGCAGAAATTACCTCAGGATTCCCCTTATTTTTATATACATTTACATATGTATGTAAATACTGTTGATTAAGTCTTAAAAAAAAAATCATAAAATATAATATAATGTCAGCGTCCGTATAAAAATCCGATATAAAATTGAATTAAATTTATTTATACATATAGTTTAGCATATTACCATTTACTAATTAAGTAATCAATCACAGTCTACCAAGCATTAACCTTTAGCAAAGTAAATTTAATTAAACATGTTTTCTGAATTTGCACACACACCTTTCATTGATTTCATGTCTATTGAAAATGAATAATAATAAATTATGATTATAAAATTGACGCAGTTACCTCAAGCTAGAGATAAAAATAAGAAAGGAATAAACGTAAATGTGTAACTTTATTAAGTAACGAAGAAAAGAAAAGAAAAAAAAAAACTAAATATGAAAATGTATATAACATCAAGTTTTGTAGAAATTTAAAAATCTAAAAGCTTTACGTGACGGTAAAATGATGGATTTATTTAAAAAATAAGAAAAGAAAAAATCCTAAAAAAAAAGTTTTTAAAAACCAGATATGAATGAATTATATTTGGTGAAAAATTGCTACAATTTTAAAACTCTATTTTTCAGTTATAAATTTATTTACAATTTTTGATAATATTTCCGATTACATTCAATTTTGAATAAATAAATGTGAGAAAAGAAAATTAAACTTCATTAATTTTTCCGCCTTTTATTTTTTTTTAAAAATATATATTCGTACGAGAATCCTAGGCCTAGCTAACTGAACTGGAGATTGGGAATTTTTTCATTGGCAAAAAACGTTTAGTTATAAGTTTTTTTTCTTTTTAAATCCGTAAATATGATTTTGTTTTTGTGTATTATTGTTCCTAAAAAATAAATACCAATCCAATTTGATCCGACGCAAATATCAATGAATATACATTTAATTTATGGATTCGGCCTTGAGCCAACACAGAATAACCAAAATTTTATAACAAATGCAATAATGAAAGGAAAGGTGGTGTGTAAAAATAAGATTTTATTAATTCTTGTGTTATTTTTTATAGTTATGACTTTGTTAAATAACTTTTTATGTTACTTTATGTAGCTTTCAATAATAAAAAATGAGCAGCTTTCAATACAAAATTCAAGTTACAGACTGAATTTACTTTTCTTTTTTTTTTTTCTTATCTTCTTATCTTCGGCAAAAAAAAAAGTAAAGAGCAATTCGAAGAAAATATAAATTTCATGATCCACAAAAGGTTAAACATAAATATACCAAAGAAAACAACAACAGTGCCCCACACTTTTTGTTTATCTTTTCTTTTGGGATTAATTAAAATAATAGAATATATAAATAAATATTCTATTTTAGTTATTCACTCGACTAGTACAGTGGGCGGAAAATGTACTTAAACCTTCTATTAAAACGTTAAACCAATGGACCATTAATAAATAATTGTTTCCATTTCTACCAGACAATTAAATTCTTAATACAATTCTTAATTGTCGCATTATAACATTTAATTTTGTGTGATTGGTACACAATGGACAAGGCCATGGTATAACAATTTATATAAAAAAAAAAAAAATAAAAACATTTTCTACTTACCGATCATATTCTCTATTATCTTCATCACAACGTGCATCTTGCAATTCACGCCAACTTTTACCATGACGACATGTTGTTACTAATATCAAATCTCTGGCATTGTGTAAATGAAATAATGAATTACGTGTTTCCGAACCAATTCCATGAACGTATCTGTGTAAATAAAAATAAATAAATCACAATAATATTTTTAATTGACAAAATTCGCTTATATTCAATTATTTATCATTTTAATAACATTTTCTACAAATATTTGATAGCTTAACATTTTTAGTTGCTTTATTCAAGTAATTGGACCAAGTAATTTGTTGAAAGCAAATATATATACAATATATATGATATATATAATACATAACATATATACAATATATATATATTGTACATCTTTAACGATTTCATTTTAATAAAACGATATCTTTAAAAGCGAGTTCAAAAGTTATGTTGTTATGGTAATTTGTTGCGCTCAGTTTAATGTCTTGTGGAGTGCGGCAGTCTATTAAAATAGACGCCAAGAAGTAGAAAATTAAATTTTAACGTTTGTCTATTGTCTATTTATTTGACAGAGAAATGTTTAATAAAGTCTAAGTGAATGTATAATTGTCAGCATTGAGAATTTTCTTAAACTAAATTTGAAATTCAAGTTTAATCATTTTAAATCAACGAAATTAAAAAGTAATTTTATTATTTTCATTAACGAACCATAAATAATATTTAACGTATAGTGAAGATAGTTAGCAATGCCAATAATGGAATTTTAATTCAAAGAATTTATTTAATAATCCAGCAGTGAACAGAGTATAATGCCATTTCCTAATAAGTTACTTATCGATGACTTAATGTCACAGTGTTCGCGCAAACAATAAAGAATCATATTGATGACCGTCCAGTAAAGGCTTTTATTGCGTGAACATTATGAGATAGGCGTTACTTACATTAAGCCTTCGGCGTGATAAATTTTATTCTTATAAATTTGTTAATTGGTTATGAAGCAGTTAATGAATCATATTTGCATGGATGGTAAGGTTTAAAAAATACTGTGTTTATATAACATGATTTTTTTAAAAAAAAAAAAAACACGTCTAAAACAAAAAAAAAATCCTGAATTTTACCATCTCTGCTTTTAAGATCTCGATTTTTTTTTTATCCTCCAACGTCCAACTCCGATACTTAATAAATTTTAACTGATTCATTGTCTTGGCGTCCTTTTCCGTCTATTGCAATATTTTTCCGTAATTAAATTATACATTCTTTATGCTTTAACATTATATTATTTCAGTACCAAGACAAATAAAACTATAAATTAGCATAATATACGTACGATTTATAAGCAAAAACGAAAACCCTCTTGATATCATCAGCAAAAATCAACACCGAACGAATGAAAAAAAACACGCATCTTAGAAATTATAAAATAAAGTACACACAGTTTAAAGTAAGTCATCATAATAATAAATGCGATAATCTTAATCATGTTGATGATGACAACATCAACAACCCATATTATTATATATCAAATGTTCTGTTTTGGGTATATGATGTATCAATTGTTGTTGTACAGAAATATATATTATATTTTTTATGAAGAATTTTATGTGCAGTTAGAACACAACTTAAATTCACAGTACAATATTATATTAAAGAATATTAAAATTATTGTGAAATATTATACTAAATAATAATATCATAATTCTCATTTTATTGTTGTTGTTTCTGTTGATATGTGATATCTTGAAACATATAAATTTCTAAACAAAATATATTATTTCATATATTTGAATATAATGTTTACAGAGTGGTAAGCATCAACTAGTGTAACCTACATATTTCGTGTAATCTGAGCTTCTGATAAACTTCATCTCGGTTAAACTTGACCAAACCTCGAGTTTGATGAAGGCCTGCTATATAGATAAGTTTCACGAAACTCAAGGTATGAAACTCGATATTTAATCAAGTTTAATTGACTTGAAGTATATCCAAAAGCACGAATTACACGAGATTCGTGGGTTACGCTCGTTAATGCTTGTATACACTATACATATATAGTGTATTCAGGGTGCGTGAAAAACTGCAGGGAAGTTTTAAACTGTTGTTCTAGATAGATAGCATTCGAGACGTTTAGTAGATCTATAAATTAAATAAGTATGAAAATGTAGCAAATTTGTAATGCGTGATTAGCCAGATTGCCACTTATTGAATCAATATTAAATTTACACAATAGTCTACTTGCAATTTAGAGCTTTATTATACAACAACTTCACATTTCTCATACATAATATAATTACAATCCGAGTGCTGCTTTGTTGGTCATTACGACCAGCAAATTAGTGCTCCATCCGAACTGGCTTGAACTGATTTTTTTTTTGTTTATATCAATTAATAATTAAT
This sequence comes from Catotricha subobsoleta, assembly GCA_011634745.2. Classification (NCBI taxonomy): domain Eukaryota; kingdom Metazoa; phylum Arthropoda; class Insecta; order Diptera; family Cecidomyiidae; genus Catotricha; species Catotricha subobsoleta. Next base: position 34,757 of record JAABKK020024450.1, on the reverse strand, counting down.
GCACAACCACTGCCATCAGCGAATGTGTGCATTCTACCGAATAACAGAGGTTCAATGGCATATAAATGCAAATGTTGCATTTTGCAACATTGTAATATTCACCATTGACCTACAATAATTATAATTAATGATTACTGTTTGGTAATCAATTATTATAGTGACACACATTTGAATTGGGTGAGTCACTATAAAAAGCTCATTTAAATCTAACTTAAGAACGATTAGGTTCTTTTCATTAGCAATTCTGAAAGTAATGAAATGACGTAAAACTTATTTTTGGGTTATTTATTAAAAATTTCGTCATTCTTTTAGAAAAAATTATAGAGAGTACAAAATTATAAAAAACTATACAAAACCAAAAAAAAAAAAAGGTTTGAGAATTAACCTATTAATGGTTACAATTGATTAGGGACCGTCCATAAATGACATCCACGTTAATGGGGGAAGGGGACTAATCATAAAACAGATAATATCAGACAGGGGGTGATGGACGTATAAATTAACTATGGACGTCCAAGATATTTTCAATTTTTTAATACCATTTTTTGAGTTATTTGAATTTTCATAAATTCAAAAATAAATAGCAAGGATTTTAAAAATTCAATCAAAATACCAAAAAAAAATATTTTTTTTTTAAAATTTATCCAACTTATTTTCTTCAATCTTCAAAAACTGTTGGTGAATTATATCTAAGGATGATATTTAATAATTCGAATAATTAAAAAAAAAAAATCAAATACCCTGCTTAGGTATTACCTATGATTCAATATTTGATAGTTTCAATAATTAAATATTGCAACGATTTACTTCAACCATTTATATTTTGATGTTGGTTAATGTTATCATTATCAGCCGTCAAATGAACATTGAACACATAAAAACATTATGCCACAAAGTAAATTGAATAAAATTTACTTATCAAAATCCATTTGAATGAATTTTAAATGTATTATATTCATCAACCGTGTGTAGTGCATGGATTATCAGCAAAGCTACATGATAAATTTATATATAAATGTGTAGAATTGCAGAATTTAATGTGTTGAAATGTTATGAAAACCATCATTTCTGTATATATATCTTCATCTAATAATAATATATGTCACGCAGTCTTTGTAATGTAAATATAAATTATGTGTGCTTAAGCTTAAAATGGAATGCAATTGCAATATTCATCATTGTATAAATACAATTTCTATAATTAGAATAATGAACAATAATAAACACTAAATGGTGGCTAGGTTAAATTTAATATAAAATTATTCATTATTAACAATATATGTATATGGTTTAACCATATAGTTCTTGTTTTAAATATTGAGTTAAAATTATTATCTACGATATATCGCCTGAAAATGATTATTGTCATAATGCACGCAACTTATTTTTATTTACTTAATAAATAGAAAATCAAAAAAGAATTCATGCAGAGTTTATAAATAACACACGCATGTTCTACATCTTTCACCGAGTAAAGAAATATCTATTATCTAATAGAAGATATGCATTAGAATTTGAAATAAAATTATATCGAATCTACAAACGAATTTGTAATATGTAATTTATGCATTTGGTATTGCGTAAATTTGAATTGTCTCAAATATTATGCGTTTTGAGTGTATTATTACTTATCTAACTTGCTTTTGAGTTCAGAAACGAATTCACTTAAACCTCACATAGGTACATGGTACACTGGTACAGTGCACTCGAAAATGGTAAATTCCTAGCCGAATTTATATGATACCTTCCGATTGCTCATAATTTCTTACCAAATAATTTGTAAATTCGAACGATGATGCATTTTAAATTTCTCTCGAATAAAGTTTTGCATATTTTTCTTTCCATTCGTTAAAAGATTAAGAATCAAATGATTTGATCTGCATCTTTATAATTAATTACATTGTGGTATGAGTGTTGACAGTTTGTTATGTAAGTATCCACTTTAATTTCAAAATGGTTTCTAATTCTTCGTAAAAAAAAAATCATTCATTGTTCCAATGTTTGTGCGAATTATAGGTTATCGATTGATGATACTTTGCTAACATCAATTCTTTAACGTCTTTATTGGACCTATATTTATTTTTTAGTTCTTCTATAATTATTTGGTCAAAACAGTCACAAGAACTGAGAAATATATACAAAAACGTGAACAAAGTGTAGTTAAAGGACTGGAATTATCGTCATAGTTTCTAAATAATAATAATTAAAAAAAAAACCATCGTTATTGCTTAACGTTTAACGATTTTTGTTAATCGTTTAATTACAATATATATGAAAATAATTTATTTATATAATCTATTTATTCACTAATTTAATTAAATTTACTATTTCAAAGTGCACTAGCATTATTTATTGAATGCATCGAAATAAAAGCAAAAGCTTCTTTACAAGTTGCTAAATGTGATTCAAAAGGATTCGTTTAATTGAATTGCATCTATAAGATTTTTTTTCAAAGGTTTTCATTTAGTTGTCTCGCGAATTTGTTTTATTAAAATCTATTACTTGAAATTTATTTCAATTTTATTATTTATTTCATTTGATATAATGAATGAATGTTTCAATTGCTGTTCAATAAAAGCATAATAGATTAATTATTTTTCAATTTGAACCAAATGCTATTTTTATATATTTTATAATACACCATCGAATACAAATTGTCAAAAACTATTTAAAAATTGCAATGAGCAATTAATTTTTATTTATTGCTTTTGGTTTTAATTTATAATTAAATGTGGAAAATGAAAATCTCATAATTCTGGTTTACAGGTACTTAATAGTTAACATAAAAATTGTATACATGTACCTTTAAATAATTTGTGCTAGTTCTTTTTGAATAAAAATGAATATAAGTTAAATCTTGCCTTTGTTATAAATATTAACAAATAGATCCGTTATGTAAGTCAACATTTAATAATATATTTGCGTTATGTTATTTGACGATTTTGTTTTTCCATTGAGAAATTTCTATATATTAATTTTGTAGTGACTATACTTGCGTAGAGTTTGTTAAAGTTTATATCAATTACTCTTTTATTTCCCATAAAAATAGAATCATTATTTCAATTATATTATGCGTCTTTGAGCAACGATTCAGAATTATTTTAGTATAAGTTTACGGCAGATTATGTGTCAAAAGCCAAAAAAACTTTGACATAAAACTTGATCAAAACCTACCATTAACTTTAATTTTAACTTTATGACGTATCATTTATATGTAAATATAATCATAAACTAAAACACCGAATATAGAATTTTATTCTTTTCCTTCAAATGACTTTAAAGCAATTGTAAATTGCACTTCATACAATAAACATGTACAGTATAACTTGTGAAAATGGGCCACCATCCGTTGCGGCCAAATAGGTGGGCCGGCCCATTTAGAAAGGTTTTCTTTTTATAAAAATCGTAGAAATTAAAAAAAAAAAACTGAAAATCATAAAATTTATTATAAATTTTTTATGCTTTTTTTTTGAACAAGCAGGTTTTTGCAGAATGGCCGCCGTAAGACTTCTGTAGTTTTAAGTAAAATAGTTTGGAGACTAAAAAAGCGCGAAAAAATAAATTTCAAATTTCAAAAATTACTTTTGTTTAATTGGCCCATTTACGCAGGTTAAAAATACACTAATTGTCGTTTTTGGTCGAGCGATTTTTGTGGGCCGGCCCATTTACACAAGTTAGAAAATGGAAAATCCGGAAAATGGGAAATTTTTATATACGCTTTACGTTTCAGACAATTTCCTACAACTTTGAAAATTTTGGCCCATTTTCAAGGGTGGACCATTTTCACAAGTTATACTGTATTAAATATAACAAAAAAAAGAAAAGAAAATAATGTTACATATTTGAGTCAACATTGCAAGATTTTACACAAAGATGCTGATAACGTTTGATGACTTAGATAAATATGGAGAGACAGTTAAAATTGTTATTTGAATGACAATATATATTGCCTATTAAAAAAATAAATAAAAGTAAAATTAAAAAAGACGAATTTTCTTTGAAAAGAAGTGAAAAAACGAATTATTAAAACTTATTTTCTTTTCTTCTAAAGTTTAATACTTTAAAAATGATTTAAAAAAATTGATTGCATTTCAATTTCGTCAATTTAATTTAGATTATTTTATGTCATTGAAAATGTATACCAAGTTAAAGCCTCCAATTTCAGCTTAAAACGGTTATTTCTGACGCCACTGCGTAAATATACAAGCCTCCGTCCATACACATCTGTATACAAAAAAAAACAAAAAAAAACTTAACGAATGTACGTACAAAATTTTCAGTATACAAGCTATAAAATTCTTCTTCCGACGATGTATCTACGTAAAAACCCATTTTATTCTCCTTTTTTTTTCAATTTAAAAAAAAAGAACGAAATATGAATGCTATAAAAAAAAAAAAAACATTCTATTCAACACGATAATAAAATAGAAAACAAGGAAATTAAAAAAAAACGACTTTGTTATCAACATATTTAATGGACAAATAATTGTAAAAAAAAAAAAATATATACCTATATATTTAAAGCAACAAAAAATCACTTTTGTTTATTGTCAATTATTAGCAATTTGATTTTATTTTATACTCGAAAATATTTTACTGAAAGTTTTTTTTTTTTATTGTTAAAATAGCATCATCACCCAACCCAAACCCAAAAGCTTTTAACCCGATAACCCGATTTTCTGATTGATATAGAATCCACCATCAACATCAAATTAATCAATGAGATAATAAAATATCCAAACCAATATACGAAATACATACTAATCGTTGTTCGTCTACTTACCACCTAGAATTTATAATAATAGAACAGGAACAGGGTGTACTATTATCGTATAGAAATCTGATAAAATATTTCATTTGCATACTTAAATGTGAAAAAATAGACTCACCAAAAATGTTTATTACATATTATTTTTTAAATAGAAATCCCTATTCTCAAAAGTATCCCGATTTTCAACTCCCGTGGAATGCACAAATTCATGGTGTGTGGATGTGTAAGGCAACTACAATTTCATATGTGGAAGCATATTGATTTCACTGTATTAGCTTTTATCAAAAACTTAATACACAAAACCAACTAGTAAGTACATTATTTCTCTGAAATAATAAAATTCCCCATTTCAACTATGCAAAGAAATATAAATAGAAATACGTAATATATTTACGTAACAACAAAAACTGATAAGCTATGTGATCAGTCTATGTGAATGAAATGTATAAAATATATGTACAATCACAGTCATATGTACGCATCCACCATACGTGTACAAGTACATGTATCATTAATACATACGAGCAATATGTAATTTGTTAAAGCAAAATAAAAATAAAGAGTAAGGGCATTTAAATTAAATTATGCTATTTTAATATCATTTCGTTATATTGAAAACTCTGCCCTTTGTGTATTAATGATGATGATGTTCATATATTTGAAATTTTAAATTGGATATGAATATTTGAAATAAAACACTATTCATTTCAGAATTCTAGAAAATAAAATTGAGCTTTATACGGATTTGCTTTATCATTTTCCATTTTGAAAATAGAGTTTAGTGAAATTATGTGTTTTTTGTTTATATAGGTAATAAGGATTCTAACAAGTTAAATTTTATTTCATTTAAAAATAAACTGCGCCAAATATTATGTGTGACAAAATCAATAAAACAACAATTATTTTTGTGAATAAAACCGAAAGCATATATCGAAGGTGTCATGCCAACATGCTAGAGGGACGTATAACCGCGGCGAAAAACCTCCTCTCTGCAATTTCTTTTTTCCAAATTCAGAGAACTCTGTCATTTTGTTCAATACATATATCATTTACATCAAAATGGGATAGTTTTCTCAATTGCGATAAAATATGCAGCGGTTTTTCATTGAGGGTAATGATATGCTTTGTGTAGTGCATACTACATTCTATTTATTGCATGAGACCTTTGAAATATCAAAATTTTATTATTATTTTCTAATGCATATATGTATGTAAAAAAAAAAAAAAAATGAAATAATCTCGAGTTATTACTGTTGCCCAATCCTTACTTACGTTTTAGGGGTTGTCATGTAAGTTCTCTAATTTTAATTGATTCCAAAATTTATTAAAAAAAAGTTATATTTATAAATAGCGACACATGATTTTTTCACATTACTGCCTGACTAGCATGCATTGCTATTCCAATGTAGATATATTATTTAAACATCAACATTACTCACATATTTAAATGTTATACGATGGACAAAATTCATGCTGATGGATGGTCAAGTTTACTTATACCTATGTAGTATTTTTATACACAGGAAACACTTTTCCTATATATTATTCAGGTCTTCTCTATATATATATACCTATCTACCTACTCAATACCCACATGTGCTCTAGTATTGTGGTGTCTAATGAATAGTATGATAACGATAGATCATTAATAATTTAGGTTTAACTCATTAGAACTTCTATCCAATTGACAATAAAGAACACGCGCACTGAAATCAAAATAAATTTCGTACATAGAAATTGCAAAATAGGATAGGTAGGTACAGGAAATTTGATCATTTGAATATTATGAATTTTAATTGTGAATGGTTTTTAACATCAATTAGGAAAATAATTATAGATAGTTGTCAGGATAGATATACGTTCCTATAAATTATTGATAATAACTCCAGCAGTTACAAAATTAGTTATTTGACACAATTGATTTAATATAAAAGAAAAAAAAAATAATATTCTGATTCAACTAAGAACTGAATTATTTTAATGAACAGATTCATTATTATTTTAGAACTTTGAAATAATTATTGAATAAATCGAATAATTTTTTTTATATATTTTATATACTTATATAGAATTTGTAAAATGATTGAAATTGTATGACGTATAATTGTAGATATTCATTATTCAGTAATCTATATGTTTGCGGAATGTATAGGAAATTGTTAATGGAGGTGTGTAATTTTAATTTAAATTTGAGCCAAGCTTTGATTTCTATATGGTGGAAGTAAAAGGTTACTATTTTAAACGCACAATAAAATATTTGAAACGCATAGTTGTGAACAATTCTTCAGGTTTTGAACAATGAGTAATGGAGCTTTCGAAAAAACAGAAATTTATAGCATAATTATGTAATACCTACATATTTTCAAATTTCAAGAATTTTTACAGTGCGTTACGATTTAATTTGCTATGCAAAAAAATTAATAGAGTACTGTTATCATAGTTTATTGCGAGTATTTTATAAATTCTTCGCTCAACTACAAAAGAATATCGCAGAGCGCAAAATGCTGGAACGCAAAGAAATTTACTTGATATTATAAGTTTATCAAAATGGAAAGCAAAAAACAGTAATATTATATATTATATTCTTTCTTCTTGCACATTTTGCAGCATTAATGTTAAATAAAAGCATATTTGTTAAATTTGACGTAGGTAAGTATTTTTTTTATTTAATAAATGGAAAACGAAAATGAAATTTTGTAAAAAAAAGAGTCTTTCTACTTTGGCGCTCCTTTTGTTTCATTCACGCTGTGCTATAATAGAACAATAAATTACGCGTGCCGTGTGAAAGGAGTCAACCAACAGTAAACTATAATGTTTTAATCTTTTTGGTTTCTGCACCTGAACTAGTACCTAAAATTTAGCTTGTGTAAATTATCATGTTAAAAAAAAAAACAGAGAAGTAGAAGTAGCTTCTAACAAGGTCTACCAACTACTATGATTTATGCTGCATATAAAATGGGTAAATTCTACATGATATTATGATAATGAAAAGCACTGTGTTGCTATGATTTTATATTACTGGTGCTGTAATGTTCCAGAAAAAAAAATAAGAAGAAGAAAAACATTACTATATACAATATCATTTTAAACTCATTTTTAACGCTCTACGTAACATGAATTCATATAAAACTAATATGCAAAGCATAAAATGTTGTGTGTCAATTGTTGTGAATTCTGTATACAGGTTTTAGTTAACTTATTTCATAGTTTAGTTACAGGCGGTAATAGTTTTAGAGGATGTTTAATGTGCAATATATCTGTATTTAACTATATTTAGCTATATATATATATATACTGATAAGAACGATGAGATGACACAGCAGCCCCGCATAGAATAAAATATGTTCACATGATGTTATGTTGATGGTGGATTTGTATAGATAGATTGGATATTGTAGTGCTGATGGTGCTAATAGAGAATGGCAAACATTGTAGTCACGTTCTCATATATAAAACAACAGACACACACACACACACACACACACACATACACACAAATATATAATATGTATATATATTACATCTTATACAATATTATCCACCAATGGATGATAAGTAGAATGTGTGACATACTATAAATTGTATAACTTTCAAAATATATTATATTTATTATGTACATTGTACATACTTATATCTAATAATAGGAAGACGAGTATTTTGTGTAAAACAGAACATCAGAAACATACAATGCAATAAGTATATTCAAGTCAACCATATAACTTAACTCTTGTATGAATTTTATGATATTACAATATGACGACATAAGTGTGGAAATTATATGTCAGAGACCAATTTAGGATATACTTGGGCCCATTAAAATCATTATATATATATACTATTTTTTTTTTGTGAATTTTCACCGAATATTTTTATATGCAATATGGATGTACGCATACTTACCAATTGCCCAAACATTAATTTGAAAGTGGTTGAATTTAAAATGTTTCTAGTTATTTAATATTATTTATATTAAATGGTCTTATTGTCTAATTAAACTCTATGTAGAGGTCTAATTCCAAAAGCGGCAATCTCCATAAATTTTTTTCAAGCAATTATATGTCTTATTGTATCATGCAGTAAGGATCAAAATTGCTCAAAAAAAATTATGAAGATTGCCGGTTTTGGAATTAGACCCCTCATATAATTGTTCGTCGCTCCTTTTAACTATATAATATTTTGTTTACGCATCCCTCCTCTCTTTCTTTTTTCTATAAAAATCCCGTGTTCATTCTTTACTTACGATAACTATCTACTCCTGATACATAGTATAAAATTATGTTGGCGTTATATATTTTCCATATATTTTTATTTATGAAACACAAAGCACATGAAAATTCCATAAATCAAATCAACGAGCTTTTTCTGTATATTAGGTTTGAGTATTGCAAAGCATCATCTTATTAGGTTTCTTCTCTTCTTCTTTTTCATTTTATTTATATTTGTTCTGGAAATTTTTTCAAATATTGAAATATATTATCCTTGTATAACAGATATAGAGATAAAATAATATTCTACAAATCACAATTTCATATTGTACACTTCAATTAAAACATGTTATCTCATAATATTTTTATAATAATTTGGGGTAAATATTTTATTTATTTAAATCTACATATTAGGCATTTTGAAAAATATGTCTTACGCTGGACTTTCCAATTGTCTTTGTATTCTGTTGAAACTTTTTCTATTGTTGTACTGTTTTGTATGATACTATACAATATATTGTACATAATAAATTAGTAAGATTGAAATTTCTATCAAAACATTTTCCTAAAGTCATCTGTATTACAGAAAATACACTTTAATTGGAATAAAAACAGATGATGTTTACTTGTCGGATTAACGTCTAACTCCACTTTAACATAAAATTACTTATATCAAACGGTGGTTAGCTCGTTCAACATCAACAATTGTATGTATTGAATTTAAATTAAATAAATATTTACCATTAATTTTTAGAGTTAATATTTATATCCTTTAATTATACTGATATTTTAAAACTTAAGTTCAACGGTGAATAGCACCTTGTCTCCATTTCATTTATTGTTTTATTATATGATAGCATCGAAAATATCTTGAGAAGGCATCAAAGTAAATGGCAAAAAAAAATAATGATGAAGAAAAAACTCGTATTTTATTTACAAAAGTAGAAGCCATTATAATTTGTTTTAATAGTTCAAAGCATATAAGTTATATATATAGGTAGTTACTAATTAATATAACATCTGAAGTGCATGTAAATAATACATAAAATAAAATATTTTTCATACTTTTGTTGTTAAACTTTTAAATATTTTTAATAAGATAGAATATGTTTTGCATAAAAATACCATGAGATGCTTTTCCTATATATATAATAATATGTATCTACATGCAAGGAATTAAATTGATTTTTCATTTAATTCTGGTAAGTATACACTATTTTGCACAATTCAAATACAGTGGAACGCTTTTAGAGGTAACATATATTCCAAAAGTTTTATTTACTTATTTATTTTTGATGAGAAACGAAATTATAATTTGAATGTAGAACAGAAATTAAGTAAGACTAAAAACTTTCTCGGTGTATTTTTTTTCCTTATCTTACTACACATAAACTTCCTTGAGTTGTACGGCGAAAAAAGAAAGTAGGAATAACAGCAAAAAAAAAACACCGTTTTACTTGCATATTTGTAATGTACATTTTCATATTTCTCGTATAAAACTAAGGCTTATTAAAAAAAAAAACAAAAAAAAACAAAAACAAAACATTAAAACTTTAAATTTTATTCTGATTTAACTCTTCATTTGGCCTTTTTCTCTTATTCCTGTTTTCTTTTTCATAATAAAATCCTAAAAATCTAGTCAGAGGAAGTAAAATATTATTTACTATGTGCTTTCTTTTTGTTTTTTTTTTCATATAGGTATATAATAATGGGAAGTGTGTTTGTAGTGGTGTGTAGTGGTCGCGATGGCAGTCAAATAAAGAAAAAAAGAATCGTTATTTTATTATTATTATTATTATGGTTATGGCAGTATTCAAAATTTATTTTCACTTTAGATTTAATTTTTTGCTTTCTTTTTCGTTTTTCATTATATTTTTTTTTTTATTTCACAAAAAATTGTTATAAACGCGCATAGACAATTATTAAATATGAAAAATGCCATCATCATATCCCCAATCCACCAATTTATAATAACTTAACTTTACGTAATAATATGGAACTGGCAAAAGCAATGTTTCCAACAAAACAATATCATAATTTAAATTTTATGCAATTTACGGTGTGTACCTACACAAAATTTTGTATATTATTTTGTATATTAAAGTAAATGCGATGGTAGTTTTTTGAGGGTAATATCTACATCTCCACTCGCTATACCCATAACACTATGATTCAGTGAATTGTGAATTCCGAATACAATTGTACCATAGATGAAATGGATATGTATTTATGCATAAAATATATTTATAACTGTCTGTTCAATTCACGAGAATCATTTATACAATATATTGTACAATTGACATAGCCGAACAGTTGCATAAGCCTTTTTAGCTGCGGGGGTAGTTAGTAAACGACACAGAAATGTTACCTTCTACCACCATAATATCATTGCCGCAATGAGAATTGTTTCTATTAATTTAGTTAGCGTAGGTAAGTATATCTATATATATATATATATTTTTTTTTTGTTCATTTAATTAATATTCCCTTTTGGGGACCTGCAAATTAAATAATAAAAAATAAATTTAAACAAAATATATAATAATAAAAAAAAATAAACTCTGTGAATTGTGAAATAAAATGTTTATCCTCCTCACTAAATATAATTGCTGTGTGAAATGTGTTTATTTATTCATTTATGTTATTTTTTTGACATTTCATATTTCATTTTTATTTTTACAAAAAAAAAAAAAACGAATTAAGTGGAAATTTTTATGTGTATAATTTGGTTTTCAATTTACCAATTTTTATAGCGACTCACTCCTTTTAGCTATTTTGATTCATAATTGTTAAAAATCATTTTAATTTTTATATATATTTTTAATATTTTAATAGTTTAATGAAATCGAATAGAATATTCTCTAATTTAATCAAAAATCTGATGGAAAAAATAAGTAAGGATATATAACATTATGATATAAATATGATATCGAAAATGAAGTGCGATATCGTCTTTCGATATCTATCTATGTTAAAAGTTAAACCACTGCCCCTGGCTTATCGAATACATATAGAATGTACATCGATCTCGATATCGGTGGAATATCAAACCTCAAATACGAAATCGAAAACGATATTTCCTAACAAAAATGAAGTTTATCTGCTTTGCTATGTCCTGTACAAAGTGTGAATTCAAAATCGTATTTAACATTTTTAATTTTTTTTTTTTTTTAATTTAATTTCTATAGTTTTAATTTTTATTAAATTCTTCATTTTCTTTTTTAGAATTATTTTATTTCATGATTTTTAACCTCGAATTGTGAGTTCAAAGTATAAATATTATTATAAAATTATGAACTATAGAGAATATAAAACAGATCAGGTTTCGAATTTCGATGGATTTCTTTTTATATTTTTAGAACTGATCAAAATCTATGCGCTTGGGTGATCTAATCACCTTTTGCTCAATAATTTTGAAGAAAAAAAACAGTAAAAATGGGAATACTTTGCGCTTAACAAGCTTTTCAATTATTTACAAATATTTAATATTATAAAAAGCTTTCTGTTTTTAAAAAAAAAAGTCCAATACCAAAAAAAAAGTTAATCTCATCATTTTGGGCGGTTCATATTTTGATCATTAATTATTATTATTATTCCAAAGTTATTATGGTATTATATAAAAATTACTGCATAAAATTTATAAATTCACAGAGGCAACAAAATACATAGATAGATTTTGATTTCATATATTATTAAATTTACAGGTTGTTTTTTCATACATTTGTATTTTGTGTAACAATATATGTTTGTTTTATTCATTATTGTATATATGAGCAATTCCACCGATAGACACGTTACATGTTCCGACGCTTTGGATCAAATTGCGTAAATTCCAAAAAGCCAAAAATTTCAAAATTGTTCAGGAAATAATATGCATTTACTAGTACTGAATAAAACATAATACAAAAAAAAAGTGTAAGTGATGTCTCCTCAGAAAAATATGCATTTAAAAGGCCGTTAGGCGCGTCCGTCACGCCAGCACACGACTTTTGGATTTAGTACTATCAGACCATTGTCCTAAAATGTCCTCAATTAGTCCTAATATGGTCTGACCACAAACTATTATTTGTCCTAATTTGTCCGAACAATATAGCTTTGTCCTAAACGTTTGACAAAGGCAACATTTATTATATAATTGGGTCAGAATAATATATTTTAGCAACTAGAGCCCTAGCGGGAGAACCAAAAGCTCACAAAAATTATAATTTCTTCAAAAACACCGAAAATAAATCAAAATTAAAGTTCCATTTACTTCTCGGACAACTGAGGACAAATTATAATTTTTGTTCGGACATGTTGGACATTGCATAGCCATGCTAGGACACTATTTCAATAGCTCAAATTCGAAAAGTCGTCCACTGGCAAGACGGACGCCCGTTAGGTACTTACGTTACAAAAATCGGAAAGACTTTTTGCAGGGCCATAAACAGTTAAAATATCTGGTCTGTTTGTGGATCAAATGCTTTTTTTTTATTATTAATTAATTAAGATGAGTCAAAGAAAATTTTAAATTTATTTTAGTTAAGGAAAAATCCTTGTAATATAGTAAAAAAAAACACTTTCTACCGTTAGGCGCGTGACAAAAACGTTAAAATAGTGCTAAAACTACTAGAAAACAAAATCCAGCAAAAATCTTGTATACTACGACTTTTTCTACATATGAAATAACAGTATTTCTTCCACATATCACATCTTTCTCTTAATAACTTACGAATTTATTGATTATTTTATTTTGTATAAGAATCTAATAAGAAAAATGGTTTTCAGAAGATAAAAAGAGTAGTATGTATATTACTTTAATAAATTGTGTTTCTTTACAAAGTGATGATAATCGATATTTAACACAACTTTAATTTTATAGTAACTCGTCAAATAGTATAGAATTAAAAATATTTCATATAATTCGTTTTTTTAATTTTTTGTTTTGTTTTGCTGTGAAATTGCCCATATATGGTGTGCTTAGTTATTATAATATTTGACGTGCTGGAATTTTGAAATTGTTTATTATATATAACTATATGTCCTATACATTGGAATTATTTTGATAATCAAAATGATCTAAAATATTTATAATGCTTGCCTATTTTCTCAGAATTTACAAGCCGATTGAATTAGAAAATATAAAATTTCAATCTGTTATCTATCGAAATAACTTTTTTTTCCATTAAAAGGCCGTAATTCGATTTGAATCTTTTGATACTGACTAGACAAATTCCCCTTGTATATTGAATATATGACGATTTCAATATAACGCATTGACTAGAACTACACAAATAATAAAATCCATTCATTCACTGATATTATCGAAGAAAATAATTTATGTTTTCAAATATTCACTATTAACCGCATATAATATCAATAATGATAAAAAAAAAAAAAAAAAAAATAACAAAGGTCTCCTTTATTATATAGCATTACTTACACTACCTCTATATATATATAAAATATAAATATGGAAAATTAATGCTAATCGAGTGTAAGCGATTTTCTTGAAATATAGCATTTGTTTAACGACAAAACAATATGTTCAAATAGAATATAACCTTTTAAAACTATTACCTATATATTTTCAGTACTAATGATAGTTAAACTGAAATCAAAACAACAAAAAAAAAAAGAAAAAAGAAAAAATGACTAAACATATAATTTCAATAAACTTATATAGGTACCACACATTAATTGTGTGCGTTAAGCCCGACTAGTAATAACAAAATGGTAATTGTTATTTATAAAAGCTAAAGGCATTAATTAGTCTACGAACAAAATACTGCGTTTGTAATAATAATTAAACTAATTTTTCTATTGATTTTGTTGTTATCGTTAGTTTGAGTTTCGTTAACATTTAGTTTCATTCTATATAACTTAACTAAAACCACCCCTAGTAGTGTAAGTAATATACCTACAATGCATGCATCGGAATATCACGTCCATAAGTAAGCATAGATGCGTAGCAACGGCTTTATATATTAAAAAAAAAAAAAAAAACTAAAAGAAAGAAAAAAAAATAGCGGCACGTGATATCCGTCTATAGATTGTTCGCACCAATAAAATTAATAATTTATAGCTTATAGGTATTAAGGCTATTGCATATTATAGCACGTTGAGTCCGTATTATTTTGAATGTATTTTTTTGTATCCGCGCTACTTACTGTCTTTTATTAAAATTGCCGATATATAGTTTTGGTTATATTATTATATAATGGGCCAGATAGAAAAAACAAAAAACAAAAACCAAATATAGATATAAATAAACAGCAATAAAAATGAATGAAAAGCTTTTATATTCGTTATGTTATATACGAATTGTATTATTGAATAGCTTATTGCTTTATTACAATTACGTATTCTGTATGATGTTTTTTTGATTTGATTTGATTCTCTTAAATTAAAATAAATCAAATCAATTTAAATGAGAAAAAAAATAATAATGTTGTCACAGCAATACTGCCGCTATACATTAGAAAACAATAAGTGACAAAAAGAGATTCAGCCGTATCTCAAAAAAAAAAGAAAAGAAAAAAGATTTTCATATTTTCATTATATGTAAAGTTTTAACATCAGTCTAGTCGAATCCAATCCCTAAAGGTAGAATATCAAGATGTGTAATTTACTTAACTTCAATATTGAATCTTTTATAAAAATCAAGCCTTTTATTTTCTTAATTTCCGCCATATTAGAACTGCATTAAAATCTTCTGATTTAGTTATAAGAAGTAATTATCATATTATTATTTTTTTCATATAAATTCACTATAACTTTTAGTTCAATGAAAAAATCAAATGTCCAGTATTAGTTCATTTGCATTTATAACAAATTTATAAAAAGCAATAAAATATGATTGAAATTATAGTGAATTGTGGCGCCAATTAAGAAATTTGTGTAGGAGGAAATAAAATAAATATTTATAACTATTTTATACTTATTTTAATTGTGAACGTAAATTGATGTCGAATATAATATATTTATAGTAAAAGTTGTTTTAATAAAAAAAAAAAAATTAATGAAAATATTTATTGACGTTTTAATTAAAAAAAAATAAAAATAATTATTTCCTTATTCTGAAAAGAAAAACATATTAAACGACTAAAACATGACTTTGATTTATTGATTCCGAAAAAAGAAAAACAAAAAAAAAACCAAATTGTTTAATTACAAACTTGAAATAATTAAAGGTGAAACCAAAGGACAGGTAGAAGATGTGTTGTATGTACACAACATTATGTGAATTAACATTCTCTACATATTCTGATATATATCGACCATGCATATGACCTTAAAGAAAGGAATAAAAATAAATCTCACAATTCCATTTCATTATTTTTTTTTTTAAAGACGAAATATGTGCGTGTGATTATAAGATAATGTTTCCAACCGATTACCTATGCTAAATAAATAAATGGTCGCTTAATTAATCTAGTTTGTTATATAATTTGAATTTCTCAATGGAAATTGGCAAGGTTATCGAAAAACATATTACCATTTGTTATCTAACTGGCATTCTTGTCTTCGTTTTGTTTCATTTAACATTTGTATTTGAAGTCAGCCAATCCGAAAATTCGGACAAATTATTGGTGGTGTCTTTAATAAAAAAAAGAAGTGGAATATTAAAATGTGTCTCAGTACTCATCAGTATAGTACTAGTAATTAATTGTCATATTCGAAGGGCTCGGTTCTTTGGGTTCGGTTCTTAATGTAAAAAATAAGGTTATGTTCTTTGAGTTCGGTTATAGAAGCGAAAAAAAGTGAGGTTCTTCGGGTTCGGTTCAGTTTAATTCGGTTCGCCTCCCTGTTTCCGATTGGATGGTACAAAAATAAATCAGAATTTTTTCATAAATTGTTAATATTAATTTCATTTTATTCAAATATTCTCAACAGTTTTGAATACTTAGATGTTCGGATAATACGCACTATCTATATGTTAAGAAATCAAATAATTTCATAATCATATATGTAATTGGATAATCATTTTTCGGTAACTCTAATACATATAAAGTTCATTATGATATTATAAAGGAAATTAATTCTGTACAAGAGTTTACACAAAGAAATGAATTCAAAATACCACTGGAACAATTCAATTCTGATTCTCTATAAAAATCTTATCTCATATCAAGCGGACAAATACGCACACGTATCACGTATCGGAATGGAAATCACATTTTAGTTTTAAACATTTGTTTATGTTTATTTTACGTTCTGTTGTGTCTTAGTTTAGTTCTATGGTTGAATATCAGTTTTAAATGATTTTAATGGCAAATGCATGCCATAGTTTATCCATTTATTTTTAATGTTTAAGAAATTTTACTAACAAAGACCATTTTTTTTTTATCTCCAATAAATTATTAACTGAATGTATTTTTTAAAAATATAATATTATGTTCTGATTTAATGAACTAGAGTTCACGATTTTATTTAGTTTAAAAATAAATAAATAAACATTTTCGTTTAACTCAGTATACATTAAATAGTTGAATGAAAACTGGTTAAAAAAAAAAAAAAATTAAATCGTATGCATATTCTCACAATTTTACACCCACATAATTCCTCATTTGTTCACTACCAACAACTTATTCATTAAAGTTTATAGACGAACAGAAAGTAGAACATTAAAAAATAGTTTTAAATATATACGTAATGTAATATACATATTAGTTTTACTTATACGCACATTGCGTAAACAGCTTTTTTTTTTTCTTCTTCTTTTTTTTTTCTTATTATCTTTTATGTATTACGTTTTACCTTGGTTTCTTAGTCAGCTAAGATGGTTGGTGTAATGTTTAGGGCTTAGGTTTACAGTAATCATTATGCAAAGAATTAATATTACTGTTTTATATTAAAGCATGACATATTTGCTCATGAGTATGAAAACGCATACATTTTTATTTAAATGAATAAAAATATTTATTTATGTAGCGATTATAAAAATAAAAATAAATAAATAAATATGAAATTGCTCATCAGTTACCTAAATGTTTATATTTATACAAACTAATTTGATTACCTAGCATTTAAATTAGTTACTAAGTATATGTTTCGCGTAACTTATAAATTTATAAACAGAAAGATTGATAAGTAAATTAAATTCATTTTCATTCAATATACTTATAAAAACCAAGTAAGTACCTATTTATTCTTCTTATTGGAATCGAAATTAATTTAAAAATTAAATTAACTTACGAGATAACAGATTAATAGGCAAATACACAAGTAATATTTTACATAAATGTAATTTATTAATATTTTTAGAATATAAAAAAAAATCAACCAACGATTTGCTTATAAATTGAACAAACAAATGAGTGGGTATTTAATTTTTTTTTTGATTAAAACACAAATCAGTTTACATAAAATCATAAAAATTAATTTATTGCTTATTTGATAGCAATTATTCCAGATGTAGTATACTCAATGCTTTTTAATTAACATCGAATAAAGTAATATAAATAATATCTGAAGCCAAAAACAATATGCAATTATTAAAATATGGTTTGATTAAAATAATTAATGTAACCCATTGTATATTCATTCGTAACTCATCTAAATTTTTCAGTTTTAGTTTTAAGCGAGATAGAAGCAGTTTTTCTTTCGTGATTCTTGCCTATGCCTTACTTTGTACAATTATTTTAATAGATTTTTAGTGTGAAAATATATCTAATTGACATTTTTACACTAAAACTCTTTATGGAGTTGCTGGAAGGAGTGAAGAGACAGAGGTTGCTCCTCAAAAAAAAAAAAAATGGTAGTTGAATCTGTGCCATTCTCTTTTTATGTACTTATCGTGTAGATATAATGATTGTGCCTTATGGTACAGCTTATACAGTATATAATAATAAAAACTAGTAAATGAATCATTTTATGCGTAAACATTTTTTTTTTTTTTTTTGAAATAAATGTATAGATATTAAGTCGTCCACAGTACCAATAACTTAACATATTACGATTGAATAAAATTCACAGAAAATAATGTGTTCAAAATTTATTGGTGCGGATATTCTATTTATTATCTACAACTCATTTCGCATTCATTGCATACAAGGTAAGATAGTTATTCATTTAATAAATGCGTCAATGGCTATATTTATATGATTGATTCCGAAGATTCGCAATTAATATTTGACGTTAAATGTGCATCATGTGTATTAAAATCACGTATCGATATTCAACACATACATAAGGTATTATTTATCAAGCGTATCAAAAATTATATATTTAGTTTGTTTACGTTTGATTTGTTTGTTTTGCTTTGTTTTTTTTTATTATTATTTTATTTGTTTTAAATATGTAAATTGTAAATGCCGTAGAATCCAATAATATTCTGTAATATTACAATAATCACACAGTTTGAACTTGCAAACTATAATTATCTCCAATGTATGTTTCTAATGTCAGTTAGACTCAAATTAAAAGCTATAAAAATGAGAGGAAAAAAATCTTAAATAAAGTTATTCGTATAAATAGGTATTCTGTTGCGCTTAAAACAGAAAATATGAAAAATACAAAAAAAACCCTTCATATCAAATTGTACTTAAATCAAGTGCAAGAGAAGAAGAAAAATATATATTACCAGAATTCATAATTGACATTCTTTCTTCTTGCATTTTACAAGTTTCTTTTGTATGCATGTTGCCTGTGCAAATAAACATTCACCATTACAAAACAACATACGCATCAGTATCTCTTATACGACATTTTGACATCCATTATTATTAAAATCGTGTTATGATAATGTAAAAAGATTTCAATTGCGAATGAATACGCGCAGAATTTTTAAATAGCCCCATTTATATGTCTAGTCATGAAGTACGTGTCTGTCTAACCATCTTGCTGAGCTGCTTACTTTTGTTCAGTTGTGCTTTTGTTGTGTTTGTTGCCTGTCTTAAGGTTTGAATGAATTTTTGAATTTTGATCTTCTTTTTTTTATAATTTGAGTGAACATACTTTTCCATAATAAATTGAAGAATTTGAGATTGATTGTATGATGTTGGATAATGCTTACAAAGACTTTTCGTCAAAACGAATCCCAAAAATGTGAATTTTTAAAATAAAACATATTTTTTTTTTTAAATTAAACTTACCGTTTTCCCTTAAATGCCAATAAATACTTTTTGTTCGTGGGAAAATTATTGCTGCTAACAAATCCTGTATTGCCTGCCCGCAGTGGATGTTGTTTATGAAACAATGGAATGCTTATATCAAATCCAGGCCGAATTTGTCGTACACTCATACTGGCCTTGGCTAAAATTGCTTCACCAGTATCGAAACCTAAACTATTTTCAGCGTAATCAGGCCATGTACCCGAATATAAATTAAATATAACATGATTTCGACCATTATTCCAATATGGCAAACGTTGCAATCGTGATGGAACATTACGCACATAATCTTCACTCAATGAATCTCGATCTAGAGTATCAATACCCAAAACAAATAAACATGCTCGTTCTGGATCTGCGGTGAAATATCGACTTTCCGTTATAGCCGATAGAATTTTTTGATAATTTAAACTAATTGGTGGTGTGGCGCCCAATGAATTAATCGCATCGGGTGGATAAACATAAACTAGAAATTGTTGATTGGCATCATAGCATTTGGTATAATCAAAACATGTTTCCATACGACATGGTCGATTATGCTGTGATGTTTTTCTTCCGATTGCAACAATAGCAGGAATTTCGACGACCGGAGCTTGGTTCTTTGTATCATCACTTATATGATGTTGAACAACAGATAATTGAGCATTTGAATTAGTTACAATGTCATTACCGACAGCACCACCAATACTCAGTTCTTCTACATCATCGTCAGGGCCATTTTCACTGTTACCATCATCGTCATCATCGATTGCCCTGTATTCTAAAGGTGACAAGAATGATGGGAGATTTTGTGGCACATAAATACCACCTTTGGATGACGACAATACCGAATTGGTGGATCTTTTAAGTCGATAACCACCAAAATAACAGTAAGCCAAAAAGGCACATGACACAAACACTAATATATAACGTTTTTTTGCCTGCATATTACAACATTTTAGAACATTTGTTGTTGCTGTCGTTTGTTTTGAATGATTTATTTTCTTTCTTCTCTTTTTTGTTTGACTAACATAACACAAAACAACGCATTTTTGTTGACATTATTTACGACAAAATGCATACAATTCACAAACATCATACATTCACAACACACTGGCACGATATACGCACATGCACAACCCTAATTATTATTTTTGATGTGATGCATTTTTATGTAGCGCACGTAAGAGATGGACACATTTTTATTAAATTATTAATAATATCTGATGGGAACAAGTGTATTAATAAGATAGTGATTGAAAATATAGAAAAAAGGGACCCGATAGTGCACTAAAATCATTGCACGCGACGATAACGAAGACCATCATCTGTGGTGCATCCGCGGACAATGAACCACATCAGACATTCCTTCTTTTACTTATTCTAGTTTATTTTTATTCATATACTTTCCCGGCGCCGCATTTGTTTTGTGTATTATTCGCATTCAGCACTAACAACGAAATATTTTATCACATTTATGTTATTGGCGACACGATTGCATTTAACTAATACATAACTTTTATAAACTTTTTTTGTTTTTTTCTTTATTTATGGTTGGATATCCGACGGCAGTAAAGGTCTAGCGATGTCTAAAATGAAAATTAAATGCACACAAAACATTGAGAGACGTCTGGCTCTGCTATCCATGCGAACTGGTGCGCATACGCCAAAACAATATTTTGACAGAATATTCAACACAAAAAAAAGAACTACGTTAAGCATCTATCACACACTTAAATTATGAATTTGTGTTAGTTTGTTTGCAAATGTAAAATGAAAAATTAAATTATCTCAAGATGCTGGAAATGATTTTTATTTGCTGTTGAACTGTTTAATGGTCATTTATATATTTTTTTTAAATATAAGTACCTATGTTTGTCTTAATCATTAAATATTCTTAAGAACACCAACACAAAAAACTTTCAATTTTCTCTTAGCTTATTGTCTATTATGACCTTTATAGAGTCCGTTTAATGTTACTTTAATTAAATTGTACCATGATACGTAAACAAAAAGTACTAAACTGAAGTTTAATATAAATAAAACATAAAAATCGCAATTGTTTAGTACAAATGAACTAATGAAAGGAATCCTTAAATAAAAACATAGAAGAGAATAAATTCCAAATCAATAAATTACTATGGCAGTTGGTAGATTTACGGTTTTTAAGATTTTCTATGGAGAAATTTGATTATAAATTGTTGCCTTGTAAATATAATTTCAATAAAAGAAAATTGTATGAAAAAACCTAAGAAATGTTAATGGTAAAAGAGACATCTGATGGTGGTCACCATCAGAAAGATGGGTTAATTTTCGCATAATTTTACATGAATCATTTATTTTAAATTAATAAATTATAAAACAAACAATTTAAAATATTACTTATTGTATCTAGTCTAGTTCAAAATAAACAGCCTTGATCTTTTCGCAGAACTAATGTTCTTTACGTCTTCTTTTGAAAATCATTGTTATTTTTTTTACTGTAGAACCTCATCAGTAGTTTGCTTTTTTAAAAAAAATTAAAATCTCGCTATATAAAATTGAAGAGTTTTTTAAAACTTTGTTTGTTTATCAAAATATTTATTTATTTATCGATGACTAATCACTTCTTCAGATAAATCACGGACATATATATATATATAGTATATGTGTCCGTGAGATAAATAGAAAACGAATTTTGTGCATAAATTTTTTGCATTGCTGGGTCACCTTTTGGAAGTCACTTTACATTTCAACTCATTCATTATTATCCATTTTCTATTTATCTGAATATGTATTCTCCAGTATATTCCGTAGTTTTTTAAAATTAAGATTTAAATAGTATATAGTTGGATAATCTTATCATCAAATAATTGTATAGCATGTGTTCATTTAAACCACCAATGATAGTGCATAGTAAGATACGATTATCTTAAGTAGAACTTAATTTGACATTTAAAAGTTTCACTTTTTTGAAATTCTTGTGATTCTTGTCAATTCTTCCAAACCA
Source organism: Catotricha subobsoleta (assembly GCA_011634745.2). Classification (NCBI taxonomy): domain Eukaryota; kingdom Metazoa; phylum Arthropoda; class Insecta; order Diptera; family Cecidomyiidae; genus Catotricha; species Catotricha subobsoleta. The sequence continues at coordinate 11,720 of JAABKK020024450.1, read as the reverse complement.
TTTCCACTAATTTCAATCCATCTAATCAAATTCATCGGAAGTAAATTTTATTTAAATTTAGAACTAAATAACCACATTAGTACAAATACTTCAACTTAAATACTTTAACTTAAATAAAAAGTTCAAAATAATTTAATTTTTAAATTTATAATATCTATATTCAAATTCAAATGCGCGCGCAAACTAAAATATATATTTTTAAATTTAGATGAAATTTGCTTTAGAGGAATGTGGCTTTAGATGAATTGACACCTTCCCTCTTCTTAAAGGGTTACGTAATATATGAACAGTGCCTGAGTTATTTTTAAAAGAAGGATAATGGCGATTATTTACATAAAGAACCAATAATTTTGTTGTTATCAGCAATAGCTTATCGCTCCAATGCATACGAGCAGCTGAAGGACTTCCGTTCTTCGAATAAACAGTGAGAGTCTCACTTTACTTATTATTATTGGTTGTATAACACAGATACATATAGCATATTCTATACTAGTCTAAACTAATCTCGAATGAAATAAAAGGATAATTCGAATTTATGAAATGCAAAGATTGTATCAGAGCGAAGCTGCCAATTAAAAAGTGTTGAATTGTGAAAATAATATAATTAAAACGAGATTTATGTTTTTTTTTTATCATTTATCTGTTTTTCTTATCCACACAATTAAATACATTTAAATCACTTTTTTTTAGAAATGATTGATGACTCGACTAATCACCATGTTATTATGATTATGACAAGGTTGGAACACATATATTAAAAATCCCTTTATAGTTAAAATAGTTAGAACCTTGTCATAATAACATGACGTAATATTTTGAAATGATTTTCATATAAAATTTCTTTTATTAAACAATATGGTTATGCGTTTAAATCGGAGGTATCACATTTAAAACGACATATATTTCCGATTACAATTCATTAAATTCTATTCTTTTATTATATAGTTATTTATATAAGTATATGTAGTATAAATATAAATTATTAGCTGTTGCATTTTTAACCCAAGGCATAGCGCATAAAACCAGTACATAAATTTAAATATTTTAAGGGAGCGATTTTTACTTTTTCGAACAATGTGATTAGGCACCAAGGTGCCCTGTAAGCACTAATATTTAATAAATTATACAACTTCTACTTATTTTAAAAACCATCTGCGAGGTAGCATGCCCATGCTTAGTAGGATTTTTAGTTGGTTCCAGTCTTCCTTGAAATTTTTAGTTATTTTAAATTATGTCAATTACTAAAAAAAATAACTTAAGTTATTTTACGGAGCCCATTGCGTTAATGATTGTCCTTTGCGTACGATAGATTTTTGTAGAGAACTAATGATGTAATAGTATTACTAACCTACTAGTTAGATCTACATATATCATCTGCATATAAAAGAGAAAAAACACATAATAAATTTTAATTGTGCCACAAATAATTTGTATTGTGTGCATTGTTAATTGGATACCCAAAAACAAAACAAAACATCGCTAAAATATAAAAATCATCAAAAATGTATAATCATGGTAATTATAATCATAATAAATAACATTCATTTAAAGATTTGTTCATACAAAGTTTCCACATCAAAAAATTTATGTTAAATATTATAATTTTGTTTAAAATATTAGCCAGTTTCATTTAGCGTTGAGTGTAAGTACAACATGGTACGAAAAATTATTATTAATCGCATTATAAGTACATAATAAGCATGAAAATTTTCATTTGCACTTAATTTAATAAGTAGTTTTATTAATTTCGGATGACATCACGTTTGAAATTGTAAAGTGTGAATTTTATAATTACCGTAAATTAATCATTTTCAAGCAATTGGCACATTTCTGGCAAAAATGTACGTTGAAGCATTTATATTAATTTGAAAGTGTTGGAATGTTATAAATTGTGCTATAAAATTTAACATTTTCACGAAGATGAAAATTTATTATATCAACATTTTTGAAAAGACAATTTTCTATCAATAATTATGGTTCATTCACATGGCACAAAATCGGGACTCAAATTACGGAATCAAATTGTGAACTCCAATCAAATTGTATATATGTGACATTACGTGTCAAAAATAAATAAAAAAATGCGTTGAGTCCGTAATTTGAGTCCCGATTTTGTGCCATGTGAATGTAGCATTTAGTTATCATATTTTCTTTGATTCGCTTATAATACCTACACCGCTATAATGTGCCTTCTTTTCAGCGACCGGTAAATTTGAAAATGTAATGTACGCGATTTTTTCATTCTACAACGAAAATGAAAAGTAAAAACAAACATAACTATTTGCCCTCAAACATTTTTGTGTTTTAAGGTTTTAACGCATAAGAATTTAATTTTCAAAGGCTTTGCAGTGAAAATTATTAAGATCTTAATAAGTGAACACTGAACAGTTTCATTTTAAAATAAAATAATTTCAAATACTGTTTACCAATTTACATTTTTGAATAGGCAGTTTGGGCAAAATGCAAGAAATTGTTATTGTATATATAAGGCTGTAAACCATATATCTTAAAAATGTGACCATGAATTATGAAAATTCAGAAACTCAATTAATATATTGTCACGTCTGATATGTTTCTGACCATATCCAAATGTCGTTTTTCTACTGGATACATTCAGAAAAATGCAAGAAAAAAAAAATCCAAAACTCTGTTCATCAGCATAACCAACCGATCCAAATACTCTACGGCTGTGAAATATATTTATTCATATGATATTGTAATTGTATTGGAAAAGTTCACTTCCTTTTGCGTTTAAATTTATTTGTTTATTTATTTTTAATTTTGTGTTAATATGCTCCGGTCCGCAGTTATTACATTTTTATATAATATAAAATATTTTGATGTCTATTAAAATTACAGAAATACAGCAGTTCACCAAATAGAGGAGAAACGCAATGTACTGAAACCGGAAACACGGTTCGAAATTTACATTAGTGTGACGTCACTGTCACACAAACACATTCTCATACCATCCATTTAAAAATTTGTATAATATTTTTGTTACATATTGGATTTTATTTTAAATTTCAGTACAGACGAATCGTTTTTCATTTTTGTTTTTTTTTTTCCTATTTTCTATATTAATTTCTGTTCTGCACATTTCAACAATTGATATAAACAAAGTTCTTGTTTTTTATTTACTGCTCTCGTGCTGAATACAAAATACAAACGAACTTATGTAATTTTATTTTATATAGTAAGTAGTACGTGCGGATCTGGTAAAGAAGTTAGACAATTTCTGAAATAAGCAATAGTTATATATTTTTATGTTTTAAATACAATTTGTAGAGAGTTTTAGTTTATTTTGATTGTTTATGCGAATGTGACGCGAAAGTGTTTCATTTTTAATTAAAAACTCGTGTTATAAAGTTTTAAGACAATTTAGTAACGTTGCAATTGTTATTTGACAAATCAAATTAATGAAGTTCAGTTGTGATATTTAATACTAGGTAATAGAAAAGAAGTGAATAGTGGAAAAAAAAATACGGTGATTTTTATTGAATTATAAAACAAAACGACTTTTTAATAATTTAATAAAATTATCATAGGATCAGTTCTGGATTATTTGATGCGCGTAAAGTTATTACGAATAAGGTTCGTTAGATTTTAAACTGATAATTTTATTTTTCGTAATAAGGCAATGTTATTTTTTAAGATTTTAATTTTTGTTAATTATAAATCACAATAAATTGGTTATTGTTGTTTTTTTTTTTTATTTTATTTAAATTTTCCTACAATTAAAAATCAACAAGTAAGTAATTGATCACTAGCAGTTTTATCAGAATTCTAAAATTACTGTTGATATTTCTGTTGTGTTAAGACGATATATTGATATTTTTTGATTCCCCCTTCTCTTATTGCGGGCTTAAGTAAATCTTTGAATACTAGCTCTCCCGGAATAAACGTTTCAAAACGAAATATGATTTGTGAAAAATAAATAAATAATTATTAAACAGAAGCAATAAAGTTGTATGGGTATAACAATTAAGCAATTATAGTTATAACTAAATGGAACATGTGTTGGGTGTATACGTTTCTAGAAAACCTGGAAAACCTGGAAAATGCAGAGAAATTCACTGGTCTGAAAATTCAAGCAAACGTCAGGGAATTTAATAAGAGTTCTGGAATTTTATTCCAAAATACGATTTGCATACAGCGGTTTTTATCGCGGTTTATTTCTGTGAAAATATTATCTTTTTTCAGCTAAAATTGACTAATTTTTTTCGTTTTTTTTCGCTTTTGAGGCAAATAGTTTTTTTTTTATTTGGTCTGGAAAACGTAAAATTTTACTTTGGAAATCCTGGAATTATCAGGGAAAACGAATTTATGCGAAGCGCATACCCTGAACATAGAAATAATAAGTAAAACAAGAACGATTTATAATCAGACTTTCAATGTTGGCTTTTGCCTGTTTTAAACGTATAGTTACTCTAAGCCATTACTATGGATGTCATTTATGGATGATTCCTCTCCATTTTGACGACAATCAAATATAAATGGAATAAAAAGTAACTGCCGAACTGAATTCAATAAATCAATAAACAAACAATTTTGTTGGTAATATGTCCTCTTTTTTTGTTGATCTCAACTTTCATAATTATTTACTATAGCATGTATCCAACATAAGTATTATTGTTATTACTATTGATTTAAAATACCTTTTTAACTCGAATTTCCTAAAAAAAAAAAAAAAAATTGACAATATTTATGAATAATTTATTACTTACGAATGTAATGTTCTCAGGGTCATCAAATATCAGAACTTTTCTTTTTTGTAAATAATTTTTATTGAAAAATTCTGGCGAGAATTAAGAAATAGAGAAGAGAAATATTCTAATTATTGATTTAAATTACCTTTTAAAAGATTGTAAATGGCCCATTTCAAATTTTAATCTAATAGTCGAAATCGAAATAGAAAAGGCAAATATCATATTATAGCATTGATTCAAAAAAAGTATTTATGTATAACATATACAATATACATATTAGTAGTTTATTATTATAATTGATAATTTTAAATGAATAAAATTATAGAATGTTGAATGAATATTTTTATATTTTATAAAAATTCTATACAAATAAAAGCATTTACATATTTACATAGAAAATTATCAGTCATCAACATTAACATTCCCCCAATTACACGAATTACCTGAAGCGCAACAACTACTAAGCCAATTCCGCCAAAATAATAATAATAAAAAAAATTAATTAGAATACAATACGCAATATAATTAGAATAGGTATATGGTATATAATAATCACGTTGAACCTTCTACATTATTGCATATATGTATGTATATGGTATAGTATGTAGCGTACCCATCATTCTGACTATTCACTCAATGAAATTTTCGGGTAAACAAATTAGAATATACTTGAATAAATTAAGACTAAACGATTTAGTTAGTAGACAAATTAAGGTTTTTTTGTTTTAAGCAGCTAGAGATAACATATAAAAAAAATCAATGTTATATCGTAGATATTATCTGCTTTCAATTTTTAGAAATTAGTCTTGGAAATTACTTAAAGACATAACTTTAAGACAAATTAAATTAATAATTTTTTTTTAAATATATAATACAGTAATTAGTTGTTTTTTTTCTTTTTTTTTTTCAAATATTAAATGATACTAAATTATAATATTTTTCCCTTTACCAGGGAGAGTTTTTGTCGAAATTATTATTTTTTTTATATTAATTTTAGTTGCTCCGCTATAATAATGTCAGTTGCTGAAAAATTACAATAATTGAAACTCACAAATGTTAATATTTTAAAAACGAAAAAACTTAATGAATAAATTGAATTGAATTGAAAGTCCTCTTTGTTAAAATGAAGAGAAAATATACCATTTTGCTCATTGAAAATATGATTTAAATGAAAATTTTGATATTTTAGACTTTATAGAAGGTACTTTTATATTATGAGGATCAAAAAAAATGGTAACCTTTAGAATTATTTAGAAATATTTAGATAGAAGGTTGAATGTTCAGCAAGAAAAGTTTTTGAAAAATATCTATAAATATGCTTTTAGTTATTGAATGGGTTCGAATCGAACTTAAATATTGACGAACCTTAGAATAGGTAATATCATTTGTAATATGATGGCTTTTTAATTAATCTAAGAATAATTTTTCCAGATATGAAATGAAATCAATAAAATACAGTTCAAATCAAAAATGTTGCAAAGAAAATTATATGGACGATTTATGTTTTTAATAATATTACTGGTAATTCAAAGAATTATAATAATTACGGCACAACAGCCTGATGCTAATATTGTTCTAAATCAAGGAATTGTACTTGGGGTAATTTTACAAATTTATTATATTTAATATGAAATTTATTTAATATTTTCAGATTTTTTATTCAATAAATTTTTGTTTTATTTTAATTTAATAGTTAAAAATATTTCCGGAAACATCTCGCACTCCAGTTTATTCATATTTAGGAATTCCATATGCACAACCACCAATTGGTGCGTTACGATTTTCTGTAAGTATTAAAGATTATATATGACAATTTATTTATTTGTTTCGCCTCAATAAATTTTATTTAAATTTTGTTATAAATTATTTATTTCGAAAGCCACCAGAAAAACATCTCGGATGGAATAAGACTTTAATGGCCAGAGATTATAAACCAATTTGTCCACAGTTAGATAATCATGTTTTCGATGAAACGCACAATGGATATCCATTCAAAAGTAAAACCGATGAAGATTGTTTATTTTTAAATATTTGGACTTCGGAAGTAAGCTTTTTTCTTTATATTTCTTCAATTTAAATTCATGACATTGTATATTTACATACTGAATGTTTTTATTTTATGTAACATAAATATTTAGATGGCTCTTCGTTATGGTAATCTTCCTGTATTGGTAATAATAACGGGTGAAGAACAAGCATTTGATTGGACGAGAAACCGTCCAACTGGTTTAGATTTAGCATCTGAAGGAATTGTGGTTGTTTCAATACAATCACGAACAAATATATTTGGTTGGTTGTCATTGAAAACTGACGATGCACCCGGCAATTTAGGTTTGTAATGAATGAAAGGAAAAGTCTTTTTTTTGCATAAATAAAATAATAACATATCATTCATTTTATTTATAGGTCTTCGGGACCAAAATCTAGCGATGCAATGGATTCAAGAGAACATACAAAAATTTGGTGGTGATCGAAAACAAGTGACATTACTTGGTCATGGTACAACGGGTGCAGCAAATGCTATGCTTCATTTAACAAGCTTAAAAACACCAACACTGTTTTCAAGGTTAATTTTAATGTCCGGTACAATATATTCAACATATTCGTTTCAAACGAATTATAATAATAACAGTAATAATAATGAGAAAGTTGATACCATCAATAATAGCGGCAGTAGTTATATTGTTGATCCATCAATGGCTATTGTTAAAAATTTGGCATGTGACTCAACCAATGTAAAATTTTCATTGGATTGTTTACGACAAAAAAGTGTAAATGATTTATTGAAAGCATTTGAAAATGTTTATCAGGTAAATTTTTAAATTGGATTTCAGTGAATTTTTCTTTGAAATGATACTGTTTTAGTTTTTATTATATATTCTTTAATTTCTCTTTTTGTTAGCATGGAAATTACACAACACTTTTAGGACCACATGTTGATAATTATTTGCCAACATCGATGCAATATTTATCAGATGATCCAAAATTAATGATAAGTCAGGGAAATTTTCCAGACATTCCAATTCTAATTGGAATGTGCAGTAATGAAGGTGCATTTATGCAAGGTCAGTGAATTTTTGGAAATTCAGAGAAACTCGATTTAATAATATTAATAAGGTTAATTTCAATGCATTTTTCTCATTCCAATAGAATTATGGATTGAATTAGCACGAGAGGGATATGAACCGTTAAAAACATACATAACAAAGACAACATTACCAAATATATTAATACATTATGGTTTTAAAGGACTTGCCATGGAACAAATTCAAGAAACAATAAATTGGCGATTTTTTGATCAGATACCGCGAACACCATTGCATTTATTAAATGCCATGCAGCGATTATTATCAGAAACAAAATTTGAATCACCATTTCTAGAAACAATTGAAACAATTTCCCAAGACTATACAAAAAGAGTAAATACAACTTCAGCAAATGATAATATACAGACAATTACACCATCAGCTGTTGGATCAACACCAATCACAAAACCAAAAACGTTATTCGTTTACTCATTTCATAATTCAAATTCAATGGATTTACGTGGCACCATAAATTATTTTGGTGGTGCTAGTCACACATCAGATTTACTTTTTCTAATGGGTCCAAGTTTATTTCAACAGATCGGTCGCCGTAAATTATCCCAATCCGAATTTAAATTATGCAAAAAGATGAGGCAACTTTTTACAGATTTTATAAAAACTGGTAATCCAACACCGGGACGATTATTCGATGCATGGCGGCCATACACATCTAAACAAAAATTTATTCAAATTATTGGTGAATCAATGTTAAGTACTGGCGCTGGAATGGTTGGAAGTGGTAGCAGTAGTACAGCGTACACAACAAATTTTGAACATAATAAAGTTGAAATTGAAAATCTATTGCAACAAACGAATGGCCAAATGGGAACACGTATTGTATCAAATGTTGTAAATCCGTATCGAATTGATAATGGCGAGGCTACTGAAGTCCAAAATCCAGGTGAAAGTTCGCGAATGTCAAAGAGTTATTTGGGCGGTTATGAAACATCCGAATACTATAATTCATTAATAAAAGTCTATTCATTTTGGAATGATTTGCTACCCAAAATTTTTCAACATCATTATCAAGATGTCGATGGCAATAATTATAATGATTTAAATGTTATATCATCAGAGGAAGAAGATCAATTATATATCGCAGCTAATGGCAGTGGGTCAAAGTTTAAGCATGCATTTTTTTCAATGTTAATATTGGTCTGTCTATTGTTGGCCGTTTTATGTGTTTGTGTTTATATTTTAAAGAAGAATCATCGAAACATTGACACCAGCTTTTTATGACAAAAATTCAATTTTCGATCAATATTTGATCGAAAACAAAGAAAAAGGAATCGTAGTAATATTTTAGCGACGAAGGTAAATCAACGCCGACGTGGCAGATTTGATATTAATAATGACAGTGTGAATAATTTGAATGTTGAACAACAGCGTAATAAAAACATTGATACATTGGATTCAATATCACATAATTTTGATGATAAGTTTGAAGTGAAAAATTGGCGATATCATTTAACCAATCAGCATTTGTAGATTATGACTATTTTATATACTTACTACACAAATATATTTTTGTTTCTGTTACTTTAAGCTTAATATGTTAAGATATGTTTGATAATATTGTTAAATTTTAAATAAAATAACAAATCGAATAAATTTAAACACATACTTAAAGAATTTTTGGCTTTTAATTGCGTATTAAAATACATTAAAGCCCTTAAATGTTAAGGGTATTCACTATTCATGGAACGTGTTAAACTGTGGTAAATGTGTTAAAGTTTAGCATAATTACTAACCTTTTTGTCTAATTCAGAAATATCGTACTAAACTGTAATACCATAGATTAATAAACTTGGTATGAGAAATTAGTTCATATATTTCAATATTTGATCTAGAAATTGGATGACGGGTACCAATATTTAATTTAATTACTAAATATATTACGCTATTCTTTGAATACTTTTGATATTTAATAAATTAACTAATATTATAGAAGTATTTATTTAAAATCGAAATTAAATATAAACATTGAATAGTGAATTCTTTTTTTTTCTACTGATAATAAATAAGATCACAGATTTTCTAAATCTATTGTAACATTTAATTGGCTAGGATGAAACTTATAGTTTTATTTTTCATTTTATAGTTCAATAGTAGCTATGGTTCATCTTAAGAACCGTGACTACACATAAATATGGTTATCCTGTAGGTTGCGAAAGAAAGAAAATATACAAAAACTTTTAGTCACGATACTCATCAGATAAACTGTACATTCCTTATCTATCTATTATATTTTCAATTTAACCGGTCTTACGGGACTTTAATAATGATCTATCTTATAACGTTATTATTTTATGTTATATCCGTATGGTTACAGATTACGAATGTAGTGTTATTGTATTTAATTATATGTTGATGTTCCATTTTATTTTATTCATTTGATATGTTGATGCTGTTAGTGTGTTGATTCTGAAAATGCAGACCTGAAAAAACTGTAAAACTGTAAGACTTAGAAATAAAACAAAAACATACAAAAAACTATGAATTGGTCTATAAATGAGTCAATTCACCCAATTAAAATAATTTTTAATATAAATTTTATTTTAAATTGTTTTAACCAAAAATATATAAAAACAAGTTTTAAGCTTTAATAAAAAAAAACTTTAAATAATGGCATATCATTTTTTTCTTCTTCTTTTTAATTCGTTATTCAAAAAATCAAAATCAAATTACATACAATAGAATTATTTCAAATTTTTCTCCATCACCTGTTTAAATAGATAAGTCATATAAGTGTGCTAATTTAATTAAATTATTTATTCATTTTTTTTTTTTTTTAATAATAACAAATTAACTTAATATAAATTATTAATTCAAATAGTAAAATAAGCATAAAATTATGCATTAGCTAAATAAATTTATAAATTCATATTATTTTTTTTTTAATTGTAATAGATTTGCTGTATTAATGGTTAAATTGAAAAATCTAAATTACAGTTATGCAAAGTGACAAGTGATAGAGATTAATAAAACATAAATAAAAAGAATTTTTCTTCAAATTGTTGAATATAAAAATCATTAAATGTATTTCACAATGAACATTATGAAAATAATTAATTTAGGTAAATTTTTAAATTGCTGATACGAATTCAACAACGTATTGAATATTGAATTGTAATTATAATTTTTTGTTTCCAATATCTCTCATGGAATGATTTCTATAACAATTTAATTTCTTTAAACTCTTATAATATCGTTTAAAATAAATATGTATTAACTATAAATTTTTTATTTTATCAACCCATTTTCTTTTCTTATTCAATATATTATATCTAAACATAATTTATTATTGCTTTGTTTCAATTTAAAAGGATAGATTGATTGCAAACTACGCGTCAAAGTTTTCCGCTAGGGGAATCTACATACATTTTGGTGGCGCGTCACTGGCGCTCATTCCAATGTATTTTGTCACAAGTTCCAATGTTACAACAAAGAAAAAAAAACTAAGGTCAATAGAGATGAAAAATCATTACTTCCATCCAATATTTAAACTTTCACAAATGCTTTAAATTAAAATAAGAAAATTCAAACAGCAATTTTAATTTTGAATACAAAATAAAAAAAAAGAAAAAAAGAAATAAAGCAAAAAGGAAAAAATAGTTACTATTTCGTTATTTACATTAAAATATATATTAAGTCGAAATTCGAATTCGTTCAATTAATAACACTGTCCAACAGCGTTTTTGGGATTCGGATGCCACTAGCACAGTCTGCTAGGATTTTTTTTTATACAATTTAATGAATAAGCCGTTTTCTTCCAACACGTCCAAAATCAAAAGTTATGATTTGGTTTCTCTTTCTTATATTTCGTCTTTTTTTTTTTTGTTTTTGCTCACTCTCTTCATTTTCTTTTGGCTTTTCCTCAGGATTGACTGAACGGATTTTGATGATTGACATACCATTGGACGCA
>JAABKK020024439.1:0-14070 GCA_011634745.2 Catotricha subobsoleta | reverse complement strand
GCTTCTGTTTTCATGTAGAATAGAAGCAAAAAAAAAATATCTCGACTTAATTACATAATTCACATTCACATTCACATGATACAAATCATGATACCTTTGCTTTGTTTTGTTTTTGTGAAAAACCACAAAACCGGAAAGAGGAAACAAAACAAAACAACAACAACAAAAAAAAAACTTATTTTCACCATGTTTACTTTTTTTCTTCTCTGCCGTATAACTAACTATGTATATTTGCAATTGTTTCTAATCGGTGGGCATGATTAGCTTCACAATTCACACACACGCACAAAAAAAAAATCTACTAGGTTTTTGGGTTATTATTACAAATGACACCGAAAACTACAAAACATCACAATCGGTTTCCAAAAAATCATTTAATTTTTCTTTGTTTTAATAAGTAAAGTAAAGGAAATATGAAAAAAAAGTAAAATCTCTGTATCATCAACAAAACATTTTCGATATATAATTATTTGTGTATATTCAGTTTAAACTTCTGGAACTAGAATATAGAAACAATTATTTATGCGCATATCCATCCATCTATTTATAATTTTTAATTAGTTTTGAAATATGCGTGGCAAACCGCATATGACAATTTGTATCGTTATTTAAATTGATTTATGATGTTTTAACAACTTAAGAAATAATTATTGATTATGACTGGTTTCAGAGATTAGGTTCGCACATTTATCTTAGAGGAAATGTGACAGAACAGTTTTATTGGATGTGAAATGTCGTGTTAACATTGATTTGGCTTATAGTTTGTGTAATATATTTGTGCTATTTCAATTTCAAAATAGATTTTCCATTATCTAATTGTTGTAATATGAGAAATCATTAAGTGTATATAGAAGAGTCTTTTTGTCTTTTATATATTTGGCATTGTTCAAATCCTTTTTACTACATATTACTTTTGTATATGGTCACCAATCGAAAGAGTTTTTAGTTTAAGTTAGCTTTTATGGGCGCCATTCTTAAAATTCTCTTAAAATGAAGACTCATACAATTGGGTGAATCAATTAGAGTTGATGTAGTGGCAGATCAGTTATATTGAATTACTTAATAAATATATACAATTCCAAGTAGTCAGCATATGGTCAGTGTATGTGCGTACAATTTACCGTTTTTGTGTATAACCACACGTCTATTACGTATAAGCCTGATACAAATTTCAATCAAAATACTTTGTGGCTTTTAAAGCCAGTAAAAATGTTTTCTTTTATATTCAATTTGTTTATTGTTTGAAGTTAATACATCTTCAAAGTGGAAGACTTAACAGAATGTTGATGAATATATCGCTTGTTCTTGGCTTTGTAAATTGCATCGTTTTTTTTTATCAATCGAAATGATAAATCATTTTTGTTTTTTTATCTAAATAGAGCGAAGCTGTTGATGTGGTTATCTTGTTACACCACATAACAAAAAAAAAAAAAAAAAAAAAATATATGGAATGTTTTCATAAAATTTGACACCATCATCATTTATGGTATCTATAGAGAGATATTTTTGATCATTTTTGGTCAAGTTGAACGGTTAATTTTAACGAACAAAATTTTGTTTTTTTATTCGATTAATTTTTTAGTGCTGCGATGCTGCTGCTGCATTGTATCGAACTTATCAATATAGTGTCTATCAAAATATTTCTGATAGATTTCCTATCTATAGTGAGATAAGTGCCCGGTATTAAAATACGAATTTTTCATTATTTGTTTCGTCAATCTAATAAATCAAATTATCAAAAATGTTTTGAAACGGTTTAATAAATTTATTGGGCTATTAAAATTATATCATTGATCATCCAAGTTCCGTTATATTATCTTTTCAGTAGATATTATTTTAACTTCATAATTACATTCGTCAAATACTTATTTATCAAGCTCGCATATATTAACGGAATCACAATAAAAAAAATAAAAAAATCTATTTAAACTGTTCGGTCTCGTACTGAAATTGTTGTATTCAAATCGTAGAAACATAACTAGTGATATTCGTTGTAGATTAGTTGCTTCTCATAATTTTTAATTCAACCGTCCAGGGATGCCGCCTTCTCCAGACGGGCTTTAATCCTCAAGCCTTCAAGCTAAGTCCACCCACCTTCCATTGTATTAGAGCAATAGTATCTTTATCAGCTTTCGAGTAGCTTCTTCTTTTCTTTTTTTTTTCTTTGAGTGTAAAACCCCCTCATTGGTTACTCCAAAGTCGACGCGCACGGCTCTGCAAACCGCTTATAAATAATGTAAAGTTCCATATCCTAATAAATGTGCGCCTTAAAATTATATAATTTTCGATTATTCATTCAACTGGCGGAAATACACTTCCAAAATAAACCGCTTATAAAAATAATTTTTATCTAATTTGAAAAACATTCACAATAAATCCGACGGATAATAACAAACAATGATGATGATGATGATATTTATATATATGAAATAAAGGTAGATTAGATATCTCGAAAGAAAAAAAAAAACACAACAAAGCAATATTAATAATAAAATTCAAAGTCATGTTTTAGAATGACATTAAAAAAAAAAAAAAATGAATCTCTTTTCTATATAAGCTCACAGGTTGCGTGGGTTTTTCTTATATATATTATTTTTTTATTGATAGAGAAAATTATATTCTTATACTATGATCTTCATACCATTTTTACCATTTACTCTATCTAATGCTTAAATAACGGATTAAACAAAAAAAAAAATAGATATTCTTTCTTTTGTCATATATGTTTATTGTTATTTTAATTTCAATCAATTTATATCAACCGTTGTTGCTGTCGCTATCGCTTTACCTACCGCACACATTTAGACAAGAAAAAGATAAACAGTCAACTCTTTATAACGTGAAACTTCAATAACATGAACCAGAACTTCTTGGATTAGAAGTCTTGGGGGACTATTGCTATCGCGACTATATGTACCGCGGGAATAACAAGAAATCCTGACTTTATGAATTATATTGTTACATGTGAGGCGCCTATTACACATTTAGCTTATACTGGCTGAACATTTCTACGCAAAATCAAGGATATTTCAAAAACTATAGGTCGGATCATTTTTAGGTACAAGGAGATTTGTTAGTATTGACAAGACTAACATTTTTGCTGCAGAAGGTTTTTATCAATATCTTTTAGTTTGTTGGATATTTCTGTTTAAGCGTGTAATACAACAACAACAACAATAAAATTGCATGCAATTTTTCGTCTTAACTGCGAAATATCTCACAAATTAGATGAGATCGATTAAAATTTTCTTTATCAAAAATGACCGCATTGTCAAGGCTAACAATTCTTGTATTAAACGAAAACGATCCGATCTATAGTTTATGAAATATTATCGATTTAGCGTAGAAAGTTCAGCTAATGTGTAATAGGCGCTTAACATGGAATTTAATTTAACGCATTTTGCGTTCACATTATCAAGAGTTTACTGTATAAATAAATAATAATAAAGTAATTCACATTTCTCAGATGAAATAATTTTATAATCGATTCATACGTTTGTTGGGTAAGCTCATCCCGTACTTCAACTCTATATTAAAGAATTTTCTAGCGACATTGAGATTGATGAACCCGCATTTCACATATCATGTATGTTTTCCCAAATTAACCAAATATATTAAAGAATAAGATATCAATTGTTCCAAGGTCATATCAATTACGCATTACAATCCAAACCGTCAAAAATTCAATTCCAACCAGTTGAATAATACTTTTTTGTTTTTATTTAAAGCTAAAAGGCAAACGAAAAGAGAGAAAAAAATATCGTAAGAATGAAACGTAAATGACAATAAATTTATTGTGAAAAAGTAGAAAAGAAAAAAAAATGTGTCCAATTTTTTTTTTTTTAACGCAACGTAACACGCAATGTAACGAACAATACTAAAAAGAAAAAAAAATTGAATAGTTGTCATTGTGAAATGTGAGAATAATTTTGCTACACAACCAAGAAATTGTTTCTCGAAAAAATTTGAAAAAAAATAAAATAAAATAAATAATAAATATGTAAATGGAAGCTAAATGTTGCCAAATAAATAATAATAATATTTTTTTTTATTAAATATTGTTTTAACAATTGAAGAAAATTATACGTGTTTTAAAATTATGAATTAATTATTCCGAATTTTTAGTTGAATAATATTAAAATCTTGAATTAAGCAAAATCGAAAAAAAATCTATTGTGTAATAATTTCCATTTGAGTATCAAAATTTTCGATTTTCGGTTTTTTTCAAATACGAAAATCGAAAGAAAATAAAAATGAATTGTGCAACAATTGTACCAGATGAACGTTATACCATCGATAAAGAACGAGATCGTCGAACATCACGTGGATTAGCATCATGTTTACGTGGCGAAAGTGATGAATATTATGATTATGTGGCAGAGGGTAAATTACATATTTTTTCATTTTTTCTGTTATTTATATTTTAAAATTTAATAATATTTATATTAATTCGGATTTCTAGATAGATATCCAATCCATAGAAAACTGTATTTTGTATTATTTATCACAAATTAAATCGTTTATGAAAATATATTTTCTTATACCCGAATAATAATACATTTTTAGACTCCATTCACATGGCGGAGTTTTTTCATTACAATTTTTTTGCAAATCAAGCATTTTGATTGGTTTATTATTCCACGTGACTAAAATGAATCAATCAGAACGGTTGGCTTTAAAAATTGCAATGTAGAACCGTCATGTGAAAGAGAGGGTTCTAAATTTCTGCAGTTTTGGTATAATTTATGGCAATATTACAACGTGCGCTATGACAGGCTATGAAATATTTTTTGATTTAAATAAAAAAAGTCTGATTTTTTTTGTATTTAACAATTTTTTTCAAATTGTCTTGAATATATAAGCCAACAGCTTAATATTGAAAAATAACTAATAATAAACGTTATTAAACGTTAATAAGAACTATTTCATAATTTAAATTTAGTTTTTGAATACAAAACGAAATCTTAATATAAAAAAATATCAAAAAAATCATTTTGTTTTGATTTAAATCAAATTTGAGAAAAAAATCAATTGATTTAAATCAATCATTCCCTGCTGAAGTTACTGCTTTCCATTTGGATAATCATATGGGCAGAGCTGATTATGAAATAAATGTTATATTTGATGGTGTACGAGTTACAATTCAAACCCAAAATATTTGTGTGTTGTTTTGGATAGAAGTTTTACGTATAGAAAACATATAGAAATATTTCGTAAAAAAAATAGAATTTGAAACGGTCCGTGGGAGGGTTAGTGAGTCACTGTTAGTGTTTAGTGACCATTTAGTATATTTCATTTTGAACAGAAATCCGTTTGTCAAAATTTTAATATCTTTTATGCTCTTTTTAGCAATAATTGAGCATTTTTCGGCATTTTTGATGCTAAAGAAAAAAAAATTTAGGAGATTTTGTAGTTATATAAAATTGCAACATCTCTATCAATATCTTCGAGATGTACATTATTGAAGTTATGCTGATTTCAGTACAAGTCTGCAAACTTATTTTCCATATAATTGATTTGATGATTCATACATTTTTGTACAAACGAGTTCTAGAATGAATGAATGGATACTTATTCTATATTCGGGAAAATCTCATATTTAAGAATTGTGCATTTAAATGTTTACCGTGGCACACGATACTTGTTTTTAATTTATATCGTAAACCGGAGATGAAAGAGTCACATGAAAAAAAAATATTTGCTGAATTTAATTATCTGAACTCAGGTGTGAATTCGTGTAATTTAATTTTTTTAACATTAAATGAAATTAGATATAAATTTCATTACTCCATTATTATGTCGCTAAAAACCGTTATATAAAATTCAAAATGTAATCAGAAACAGAACAGATACCAAAATATAATTTGTATTACGTTTGAAAATTGCCCATATTTCCAAAATTATCCAGAATCATATCAAATATTAATCCGCGTTTCATTCATCCCTTTTTATCATTCTTCACGATAAATTCATAGACAGGCAACCGACCTACAAAATTTTAATTAGCTGCACACCTCTTAATTTTTGACAATTTTGAAAGTAACGAAAAATCATTGACGCATGAGAATTCAAATTATATTCAATAAAACTTATTCGAAAATGGATTAAAATCGTTACATAAATTACATTAATTTTCGCATATATATCGATTTTGTTGTAGAAAACTTGACATCAAACAGCTGGTTATAAAATAATCAAATTTCCGATTGCCGCACGAATCACGAATAAAATGTGTTTTATATTAGTTTTTACTTTCATTTGGAGTAAAAAGTATATGCAAATTTTCAATTTCATTCATTCATTTTTTTATGTTTTGGTTTTTTTCACATAAACTTCGTCTTCTTCGGCGCCTGCTATTGTATAACCAGAACAACTGAACCGGTCGTGTCTTAGTTTATTTATTCATATATTATTTAAAATTCATGAACGAATCAATAGGTAACATTTTTAACATTTGTGTGAGTTAAAACTGCGGCGTGTTATTGAAAAGTTAAATAAAAAAAAAAAAAAAAAGAGTTAAATATCTTTTCTCTAATTTCACACAAATTTAAACAATTCGGGCTATTTAGCATAAAAATAATATGAGCGCAAGTGTTTTTATGGCAAGCATGGTTTTTGGTTATGATGAAAGGAAAAAGAAATATACAAAAATATTCGAAAAGATGATTTAAAAAGAAAACAATTTCAATTAAAACGGTTTTTTTTTGATCTACACTCTTTTGTAAGCAATTCGATTCGGTTGGGGTTCTTTTTGAATAATAATTTCAAATGATATTTTTATGTGAAATTGTTTGAAAATTTATAAGTACATAATATTCAATTTGTTTTTAATTTTATAGTTTTTTTTTTCTTAAATTAGACGCATAATTTGGAAAAATTTTAGCATTGATTTTAACTTTCTCAATAATAGAAACAAAAATACGTAAATGGATTGAAATACGAATATGTATTGAAGATAAAATAATAAAAAAAAAAACACTAAAAATGTGTGCTATAAGACAAAAAGACACAATGGTTGCGGTCATTTAAGGCATTATATTACCGATTTTTTTTTCTTTTTAAGATTTAATTGTCGCTGGAATAAAAGAAATAATAGACAATTTCTTATATTTAAATCGTAATATGTTTATCAAAACTAATAAATAATGAGTTTTAATTTGTTGGTAGTGGATAGAGTTTATATAAAAATCGCTTATTACAATATTGGTGAACAATATAGAGCTTAGAGCCTAGTCTTTATATTGCTCATATCAGGCACATCGTATCGAATATAGTCAAAACAATTCTATGGATCAGCTTTATACAACAGGATGTAACAGTTAAATCTCTACAGATTTTTTTTTCTTGTAATATAATATATAGATACGCTTTTCACATCTATGGCAAAGTTGTAAAAAACAATCAAGTTGATAAAATATAATAATTATACCATTTTTTATACCTGTTTATACTATTATAATCGAAATAGTATAAAACTGGTATAAGAATGTATGAACGTTTAGACCATTTTTCATATAATTTTTTATACCAATTCGATTTGACTATTTTATCAAGTCTCTACGCAACATTCCTATAAACGTGAAAAGCGTACAGCTGGACTATTTAATAGCTGGAATAAATCGAAGTTGTTGTTGTTTGTTGTACTGTACTATATGTACAACACTTCGTGCAAAACCGAATTCCAGCTATTAAATGGTTGAGCTGTATCTATGATATTTAAAATAAAAATAAAGGCTGAGCATTTTTAACAGTTACACCCTGTTACATTTGAAAACATATTTAGCTGATCCACAGAGAAGATTCGTGATGAATCTGAATCCTGATGTGACTTATGTGATAGATAGTCATCCGACACATAGTTTTCACTTATAAGTTTTTTTTTATTGAATCGATTGTCGTTATCTATTCTTAAGTTAATGTTAATCCCTACTAATTTTAATATAAAATTGAATTAACTATAGAGAAAACATGGCTTAAACATTAAAACATTCGATTTTACATACAACGATTATGTCTACTAACCTGCTGCACTCAATGGCAATTAATAAACTATTACCTCTACGTTCATTTATGTTGGAAATCTTACCAGTTTGCATGGATTAGAAGAATTTGAAAAAGAAATTTGTTAATTATTTCTTGAATAACCGCACATAAATAATTATTTTAGTTGATTTGTGTAGTTATAAGATATAATATTATAGATAAAATATAAAATGTAAATGCATGGATAATGGTTTTAATAATTATCTTGTTAAACAGATAGATAATCGCGTTGATAATTAATTGAGTGCAATTCCAATTATATTAATAAATTATAAGTATATTTTTTTTCTTTTATCGAGATAAGCATCAATAATTGCAATTTTATTTCATTTATTATTAATACAGAGCTGGTTTTTTTTTTTTTTAACTTAAAAAATTGTATTTCTGCTTTTCAAATGGCAAATTGTTTAAACGGTTTTCTGTTACTATGTCATAATAAACTGAAACTATATCGATCATCATTTAATTTCTTATTTTTTTAATCTGTAATTTCATCATTTATCTTAATAATAAGCGATTTATTCCGTGGTAAAGTTTTTTTGCGAATAGATTTTTAGCTTTTTGCCACCGATTGAGAGGCAGTTAGTGTGACATTGATTACAATAAAATTTGTTAAGGGAACAGATATCTACTCTATTAGTAATCGCTTCCAGAAATTAATCGAATGTCAATTATTTTTGGGGCGGTCACCGACGTTTTCCTCATTAAGCCAATTTGACTAAAACTATTATGGCATTAATGATGTTTCGAATTAGTAATGATGCCTGGCGAGGTGTTTCTATTGTTTGTTGATTCGCTTCATTATTACATTAGCAAATATAATAATGTGGTTAAGTGGTCATAATTATAAGTCCTGATCAGTAGGGTAAAGCGATTTTGTTTCTCATACCTTTTGCTATTGGTTTTTCTAGTTGCATTTCGCCTTATGATTAACAGACAGAAAGGATTTTCAAATTAAAGTGGATATTCGATGAGTTTAACCTCAAAGATTGCCAATTTCTACCATTGCAGACATTTTCACAATTTCAGAGGTGTGTATAATACTTTATTTTCAAAATTCTTTCTATACATTTATCAGGAGGCAAAATGCCTAAAAAAATACCATGTGAGAATGAATCCACCCTATTTGACCAGGTATTAAAAGAGTGATCGAAAAATTTGCATCAGCTGTTGCAACCAATACATTTATACCACAAACTTAACAGTTACATCCGAGAACCTCCCTCCCTCTACTCGATTTTAGATCGCTCCAAGATATGGTGTCAAATATAAAGAAATCAGTCATTAACAAGAAAGAGAATCATATCCGCTTTACAGTAGAATATCACACTAATATCAATCTTTAATAGTCTTACAAATTCGTTCTATAAAATGTAAATATTATATTATCTACTTGTAATAAAATAATACAATCTGTTAAATGCACAAATTCATACGGTGAAACGGATTAAAATCTATATTTTTTTTCACTCTTTGAATTAATTTAAAACTGCACTTCAATAGCATAAATTAAAATTATTAGTTAATGTACTTTTAAAGCATATTAATAATAATAATACATTTACATTAATTTTATTTTTATTTAATTATTACCTGTGTGTAATGTGTTACTTACTCAAATACATATTATGCTATATGTTCGTAATATTGGTTAATTATACATCGTACGAGTTCAATAACAATAAAAATAAATACATATAAAATTAGGTATAAAAATACAAAACACATCTATACGAGTATGTGGTCGAGCTGCATGCATTTTAATTAATCCTACTCTATAAGCCAACAAGAAAATGTACACCAGCTATATACAATTTTTTATCATAGAAATAAAATTAAACTGTACATAGAGAATAAAATATTATATGTGGCACAATTTTACATTTTATTAGTTAAACCATAAATGTGCAACTGTATAAATGGTTGAATGCCGAGGTGCATGAAAATGTTAGGTATATGTTTAATAAAATAAATAGTTACTTGTAGGCCTATTACAAAATTGACGATTGTTTCTTGTTAAATCAATACTTTGTTATACGTGAACGTGATAAATTTTTTTCCATTTGAACATCGTTATAAAAAAAAAAATGAGGATAAGTCTTTCGTTAACAAGTTCCTTTCCTAAATGTGATACTTTCACGCTCATGTGCATACATGCACAATGGGGGGGAGGGGGGTGTTACGCCCCCTGAGATTTGAAAAAAAAATTACCCTCTGTCGATTTTGCCGAAAAATAGTATCTTTTTTCAGGTTTTGAAAAGGAAATAGTATGTTTTTTCAGTTTCTGAGAACTACCCTACTTCGATTTTGAAAATTACCCTACCTCAAACTGAAGACCTTTTTTTTTTGCTCTCAACTTTATTTTGAGGCTGTTTTGCAATTGTCTGTACTGAAAGTTGAAGACCTTTTTTTTTTTTTTTGGTCTTATTTTGAGGCTGTTTTGCAATCGTCGATGGCTAGTGAAATTTGAAGACATTTTTTTTTTTTTTTGGTCGCTACTTTATTTTGAGGCCGTTTTGCAATCGTCGATGAAAAAAAAAAAAAATTTACCCTATCTTAATTTTTCAAATCTATCCCTCCCTGAAATCAAAAGCGTGTGCATGTATGTCATATGGCTTTACTCTTAAATAGGAAAAACGAAAAAAAAAGTGTGTAGAGAAAATCTAATTGATGAACATAAATAATACACACCCCCTGAGCATAGAATAGACATATAGAACGGCAATATGTCACATTTTCATACAAAAAAATTCAGATGAAAATAAGCGAGATCTCGCTTATTTAATGCAATACTTTGACGTGATCGCTTATTTAATCCGTGATTTAACGTGCTTGCTTATATTTTGCGCTTCAACTTTTCTTGTTTCATGCGTAATTTGACGTGTTTATCTTTATCGCGAGTTCTGAAATAATCTCTTAATTTTTTTAAAATTAATAAAATAGTTTTTTGTTTTAATGGAATTGTAAAGAAATAAAAAAAAAGTTTGTAATTTTTAATGTTATGGTGTAACCAAAGAAAAATTAAATAAATTCTTAAAACATTAAACGAGAAATTTTTTTTGCATAAATATCTCGGAACTTTGTTTGAAAATTCAAAAAAAAACTGCTTGAGCCGACTAATACGAAACTGACTTCAAGCAATCCATTTTTTATATTACCGATGTTCTCAGACATCTCCTTGAGGGGCGCTTTAGTACAATTATTTTTTTGTAGGAGATATACTTTTATGCAAAAGATGTTTGTTGTACGTACGACAGATTGAGTTTTAATATCACGTTTCATCTCGTTTAATGCTCTATAGTTTTTTTAAATTCGATAATATTTATTATTTTATTCCATTATTTAAAAAAAAAAACAGCATTTCTAAAAACCCGCGAGAAATAAGGATGTCAGATAACGCATAATTGAAAAATAAATGCAGTGTAGAGGTAGGACATGTCAAATTAGACAGAGTGTAATTGTGCGTTGGCTGACAAAAAGAATCACTATTGCCATTATATGTGCCTATTCTTCCCTGAGCTTCAAGTATTTATATGCTAAGTTTCCCAGATAAAACAAATCTAACTAGAGAGAATCTTACAACTATATGGTAAGTAGAGGTTATGGTATCTAATCACTTTTCTTATAGGATTCTTATTCAAAATAAAATGATCAATAACTTTTTAAGGAGAGGTTTGATAGATGTAATTGTATGAAAGAAATACTGGTATTTCAAAAGTAAAAAAAGATCGTAGTATACCAGATTTTTGTTGGATTTTGTTTTCTAGTAGTCTTAGCACTTTTGTAACGGGCCTAAGCCTAACGCTAAAAATTGTTTTTTTTTTTAGAAATATTGCAAGCATATATTTTAACTTTCCGATTTTTGTAACGTACCTAATGGCCATTTAAATGCATATTTTTCTGAGAAGACATCACTTAAATTTTTTTCAGTATTATGTTTTAGTAAATGCATATTATTGCGCCGGAATATAACTCTTTGAATCGTTCAGTTATATTATTTGTATATTTTAGTAATGAATATATATTCGTTTCTTCGATATTGGAATAATAATTTATTCGAATATATTCTTTCTAACCCTAGTTCAATTCATTACATTTCATATTTCAGATAACTAAAGTATAATTACATTTATTGTCAATTGAAGGAAAATAATGGAGGCTTGCTGGTTTCATTGTACTAATGAACTGAATAGAAATGATTTTAAGTCGCTGCAACCACAATATTTATATATAAACCATTTCATGGCTGATTCAGAAAATAATCATAAATTTTATTGAATGTTCAACGCAGGGAGGCGAACCTTTGTCAGTTTTGAAGAGTTCGGTTCTTTGGGATTTAGTTCTTAATGTGAAAAATAAAGGGTTCGGTTGGAAAAGCGAAAAATTTGTGGTTTTTGGAGTTCGGTTGGGTTCGGTTCGCCTCCTTGGTTCAACGCATATTTTCATTTTTTTTTATTTAAACTTTATTACGATTTAAGAATGAATAACATTAATCGTTTTTATAACTGTTCGAGTTGGTATTTAATTATTCATTTATTGAAATATTAGATGGTTCAAGTAAAAACCGCTAAATTAAATATTTTACATATTAA
Source organism: Catotricha subobsoleta (assembly GCA_011634745.2). Taxonomy (NCBI): domain Eukaryota; kingdom Metazoa; phylum Arthropoda; class Insecta; order Diptera; family Cecidomyiidae; genus Catotricha; species Catotricha subobsoleta. The sequence continues at coordinate 1,435 of JAABKK020024439.1, read as the reverse complement.
TAAAAAAAGAAAAAAAAACTATGCTATAAATTAATATCGAAATTATAAAAGGAAACTGGAAATCTTTATACTGACCAAATATAAAAATATACATTTATTTATTTTCGTACATAACCGATAAAATTGTTAAACAGACTTGTGCGCACCTCGTTTCCATAATGTTTTTTATCTTTTTTGTTTTTTTTTACAAATCTTTTAAATTCAAATGCGGTGAATAGCAATTTGGCTGGCAGAAAACACCTACACCAACATCGTTTATTTGTAAATGTTTCACATTTAATAGTTTATAAGTTTTGCGAGGTTTTTTTTTTCTTCTCTCTCTCTTTTCCGATTGTATATTAATTTCATATGGATTTAAAATACGTGTAACGATTGACGAGTGAGTGTATTTACATTTAAATGTGATAATGATGATGATGATGTTTTGTTGAAGACTGAAAATTACAAAAAGAAAGAGAATCAAATGTAAAAAATGTATTTGTATGCATTTGGAAATAAAATAAAAACGATATGTATTGGATTTTGTATAAATTTGTAACGATATAGTTTTGTTGAATTTTCCAATATTGCAAATTATGCACTGATTTACGGTGTGATATAAATTTCTTGCATTCATATTTTGTTTTTGTATTCATTATTTTTGTCTTGTAATAAATTTATTCATTTTATCAAATGTGGGATTGCGTAAAAAAGAAAAAAAACAGATATCGACATTTTTTTTTAGCATTTACGAAGCCCATCCAACGGAGCTCAGCCATCTTAAGCAGCGGTTTGTAAATAAGATCGTCTACAGAGTTCGGTATCGATGAGATCTGTCAATGAACAATATATACTGTCACCATCTCGTTAAAAGGTGTTGGTAAATTATCTATACTATATCTTTAAAGAAAATGTTTAAATCAATCACAATAAAATCGAACTGCGCTCATATATTTGTAACCTGCAGGCCTTGGACTCAGGTTAGGATATCAAAAAACTAGGAAATTAGGAGTTTCTTTTAATAAAATTTGTTTATTTACCATATTTCATGTTTTGTTTTTTTTTTTTTTTTACTTTAAATCTTACAATTTTGTAAATCGTGTGGATTTCGCATTAAAAAAAAATAATTAGAAAATTAGTAGGAAAATTTGGTTTTTAGGAGGAATTAAGAAAAGTTCGAAATTTAGGAGGAGTCCGAGGCCTGCCCATGGTAGATAAGTAATGATCGCTGCGTAAACCTAACATGGATAAGATAAGAAGGGTTAGGCGATCTTTTTAGAGCTCGCTGTAAATACTCAAAACAGTATCAAAATCTATATCGATATCTTATAGTTTCATACAGAATTCCACTGCAATCCACTTCTGCTGACAATTTAATTAATTTAAATTTTGGACAACATATCGAATCAGTACGGGAAAAAGCCACTAAGTGTTCAAGAAGTCTCTATCCGTTATT
>JAABKK020024428.1:0-17346 GCA_011634745.2 Catotricha subobsoleta | reverse complement strand
AAAGGGCATCGCTGTATTTCGTTTTATTATGTTGGTTTGTTCATGTATTTCGCTGAAATTCAACTAAAAAACCAACATAATAATACGAAATACATCGATGCTCTTTAAATTATAAATTACATCAAACTTTTACATCCATGTGAATTTAGCTTAAGGGTTTGACAATTCAAAACACACCGTGTTTATATGATGTAATATAAAGACATTTATAAATAATTATTATAATATTGTAAATATTGCGTTTAATCACATTAAATAATTAAGATCGAGGTTATGTTTTTTCTCTTACCAAACCCCGTCAAATGACGAGTTGCAAGTTTATTCTAAATAGACTATAGTAAAGCGTTTAATAAGAAATAAAGATTAAATGTAACTGAAAGAATAAGAATTTCACTTTTTTATGTTTAATCAATTTTTCAAAAAAAAAAATTATTTGATAAATTAAATAGCTTTTATTCATTTTTAAATTAAAAATTCATTAAGTTTCTAAATAAAATGGAAAACTTTTATATTTAAGCCCTCACTACATTAAGAAGCACTTAAATTAACTTATATTACTTAAACTTAAAACTGAGCTGATGCGGTTGAAGGAAATTTCCCACATAAATATTTTCATTGTTGTTGCCCCGAATCTAATTATGTATTATATAATGAAGAAGGAAATATGAATCATTCAAAAAACTAATAAACCGAATACTATTCATTCTATGCTAACTCTACATTTCTATCAGGTATTTAAACTAAAACTAATTCTTAACCATAATACAAAGTTAGTAATAAAAATATAGACAAAATAAATAATTATAAACACACATCTCTCCTAAGAATAATTATTTTTCTTTCAAATCAGCAATTATGGTTCTTGTTATTTCGAAATTTTCATAAGAGAGATCGCTAACTATACTAAAATGATCATATTCCTTTATTAGCTTATAATAACAATTGGGTCGATTAACTTCGCTCGACAATATTTTGTAAAGTTGCTGAGAATGTTCTACAAGTTTCGGTGCATCATATTCAGCTGTATACAGTTTAACATTTATTGAATATTTACTCCACTTGGAGTAATCAAAAAACATTGGTGATAAATGTGTGATATTTAAATCAGTTAGCCCTAGTACATTATCTGGATTTGCAACTTTAGTGTAACGTAATTCTGTCAAATCATACACACCCGCTATAGGATAAATATTTTTTATTAGGTTTGTATGTTCGATTGACTCGTTGACGAGATAATTCACCATGCACATTAATAAATGAGCCCCAGATGAATGACCAGCAAGATTGAGACACCTGAAATTAAAAAAAATAAAATAGAAATAGAAATTGATCAAGAAAATTCAATTATACATAGTCATCTAATAATTTAAAACAAGTCTGTATAGTTCTGAACTTTGAGTTTGACACAACAATTAAATATAGAATAATTTCATTTAGTGCATAGTTTTTCGTGTTTGTAGTTCAAAATATCTTTTTTAATACTCACGTTGTTCCTAGGTTAGCTGCATATTGAACAATAAATGCACCAGCCCGCTGTATTTGTTTAACTTGCTGCTCTAATGATATATTCGGACATAGATCAAAGTCTAAAACTATCACTTTATAACCGAATTTAACTAAGGGATCAACACAATACGCACTTAAGTCTTTACTTAGGTCTTGCCAATAACCACCGTGAATGTACACAAATATTGGCGCATCTGCAGATAAAAAAAAAACCGTTTATGAACTGACTTTATTTAGTTTTACTTAAGTTATAAAAAAAATATTACCTTTTGCTAAATCAGTACCATAAATATCAAAATTCTCTTTTTTTGAGAGGTTTCCATAAGCGATCGTTTCATATGGTATCGTTGATCTTACTCGTTCACTTTCTATCAAAGTTAAATGCATAGGAATGAAAAATATAGATTAATTTTATCTCAATTGATTTAAAAATCACATAATAATATAAACTGACTGTAAATTACTCATGATAATAACATTTTCAACAAATAATACATACCGGACTCAGCAAATTTAAAATGATCATTTAACACATCGGAAGGTGTTGAAAATCGTTTTGCCCAAATTGATGGGGTATATAATTTATCTAAATTTGTGGATAGACTATTCATAATGAATATAAAATTACTAAAACAATTGTTAAAGCAATTAGATATACCGTCACTCAAGAAGTATTAACGATTGAATGAAAAAATATTTCTCTTTTTATGCAATGCCTTTGGATGTTCTTGAATGAATACTGAATACATACAAAGCAAGTTCTCGCTTTAAGTAAAAAAAAAAAAACAAAACAAAATAAATAAATAAATATAAACAGAAATATATAGTATATATATTATATATATTATATATTCATATATATTGTTTCAAAGTTAATTATATTGCGCAGCCAAATTGAATTATACAAGCCTTGATATATATTTATATATATGTATAATATAAACATATGAATTTGTTTTTATTTATATTCTTAAGCATTTTTCTTTTATTCAGTTTATAATTTATTGATGCACATGAAAACAAATCTCAGTTTAATATTAACATTTCTAATCCGAACTGTCTACCATTGTTTGTATAATGATATAACACGGCTAGCGACTTAATTATTTTTGTGTATTGTAATTGTAAATAGCGATAAGAAACCTTATTTATAATCTCAGTCTCATTTACAATGTCCAGTTCCAGTTTACTACTTGTAATACAATACGTTATACAGAAAGGTCATTAATCTTCTGTGTAATAATGTTAAAATAAAGATAAGACTGTACAAATTGACGCTAAGGTGCTAATATTTTGTTGTTGGAATTTAATGTGAAATAATGTTAATGTTAAATTGATAAAATTTAATAATTTAATGTACTTGATTTTGGTTAATTAAACAAGAAAAGCTATGTAAGCAAATTATTCTGCGTGTTTACTATTAAATTATGAGCTATAAAATGAATATCAAGTGCAATTAACTGAAAATTCAAAATGATTAAAGGTTTTACTAATTTCAAAGTTTCAATACATTTCGGCCATTTCTCAATACATAATTTTTGATTAATTTGAAGCTAAATTGAATTGAGCCACCTTTAGACGTTGCAAAACTTGTTATTTAGCTTATGATTATGATAATCACAAGATAAATAGGCCCATCTGAAAGTAGTCAAATTGAATTTAACTTCAATTTAGCATTGAATTTAACCGATAGATATTATCTACAGCACTAGATTGAAGCTCTGATCTGACTAATTTATGGTACTAATTGTATCACCATTCAAAGTTATTTATTTTTAAGTTTTGTATTTTAAATTGATATTAAAAATTAATAATTTGGATTTGATATAAGTAAGATTGATTTAGCATACTGAAATTTTTGATTATGGCAAAATAACAGTCATATTAGAAACGGTAATATGTGGTCGAGGCGAGAATGATGCAGGTATCATCTCACTTAGGCTGACACATGAAGTAAAATTCTATTAGTTATTAATATTAACGACATGAAGTATGCGTTATATATTAGCTAGACTTGACTGTTGTGCGCGAGATTGCGAATTCTATGTATTGCAAATACTAATGACAAAGTTTTGGTTTTAATATGATTGATATGATCGAACCAATTAAGGTTGGGATACATGTATGCTTCATTCATCATCTGCACACATTTGAGCCTACCGTCCTCAAATTGAAGATTCTGCCTATGAAGATGTCGAATATTATTGCAGCAAGCTTGGAGTCTTGGGAGACTCCAGCTTTAATTGTCTTTCCGCTAATTCGAATATTCCCCAGTTCTACAAATTGGGTTCAATTGGTTAAGTATTCCTTTATTAAATTTAAGCTTTTGTTTTGGAATCCGAGTTTAACGAACTTGTTGATAAGGATTTCATGGTCGACGGAGTCTATGGCTAACATGGACATATATTTTTTTTGTTAACAAATTCTATGTAATTCATATACGCGGCTAGTGTGTTCCGACTTTTCAATAAATCCATACTGATTTTTATTTATGATACATAATATGTATTACATATTATTTGATTTTAGAAATGTGTTAAGTTTGCGTAGAACCACTTTCTCATACATTTTGTGTAATAATTGGCGGTTTAAATTTGTGCGTTAAATTCTATCAAAATTTTGTTGAATTTCAAATACGCAATATCTTGATAAGATGCGAAAGAGAAAATATTAAAATTTGCACTATCGCCTACATTTGTATTTCTGAGATATGTATAAAACTTCTACCTTTGAAAATATAATTTAATGCACACGATAGTGCTAAGATATTTGATAAAGAGAAATTGATAAAATCTCTAATTTACTTCCATATGATGATGTTCGTATCAGAATTTAGATTTCATATAATATTAATAAAATATAATTTTTGTATGTAAATATAATAATTTATAATAATATTATTGCATAGCAATAGCACAATTATTATTTTAAAGCAAGGTTTTGCGTATGATTTATTGTTGTAGTTTTTCTACGCTGAATGCATAAATTAGTTGATAAGCTATTTATATATTTATATGTCAAGGTGTACTTCATTATATTCTATTTCTTTAATTATGCACACAATCTTTAATACAACAATAAATATCATCAGCATAAAAATAATAATCATCATTAGTTAATGGCAATATATCATTTAATAAATACTTATTTACAAAAATATAATTAGATATACACATTACCATTTATGTAAAGTATTAAGTATATTACAATATACTCATATACTCAAATTTACAAATATACAATCGATATACCTATACATGGTGTAAGTAACAGGCGGTTAGGATGTTGAGAATGTTATAAAAATGTATCTTACTTTTAGTTTTTTCAGGATAACTGTGCAATACAGACCAGTCCAGAAATTAAAAACAAAAGTGTAAAAAATTTATCGCAGAACTGCCTGCTCTAGTTAGAAGTTTAGAACTAAGCGTTCTGAAACTAATTGTCATTTGTCATACTTAATCGATTTAAAACAAAAAACTTAAATGCTCAAAATAAGTAGATATTTATTAAAATATAAGGGGTCATATTAAAACTTATCTATTGTTAATTTTCAATAGATAATCAAGGTAGGGCTTAATGATGATTCAATACGATAAAAAAATTACATATATCTGTTCTTAATTAATTTTTTTTTTTTATTAATCCGACAAATTTGATCATTATGAAGGAAAACCAAAACAAACTTTAATTTTCGTATTTACATATTTAAAATGATTAGAAAAATAAACGTAAAACTGTATTCTGTGTTTTACGGCAACTAGATATGTGTTTCATAGCAGACAACTTTTTATTTATAAATATAGTTTATTATTATTATACCAAAAATAGATAAATCTTTATAAACAAAATCAGTCAAAATAAATACTTATCACGACAACAATTTGTAATATAAACAATTTTTTTTTTTTTTTATATCTACTGTTTAAAATCCATATTCCAACAAGAATCTAACTAACACTAAGGAAATGATATTAAAAACAATGACTTTATTTATAGAGGTTTCCAGTATATATATATAATTCAGTCTTAACAATTTAGACATACCACTTAAATATTTCTAACAAATGAGATGAGCCTCTAAAATTAATCTTTGTGATAATATACCCAATAAACAACTCCATACGTGCTTAAACGTGTAACTGTACATCTGGTATTTATGATGTATATTAGGGCGTTCTGATTATGTATGAATATTTCTTTTTCTTAATTTTTTCAAATGGAGGGATACTTTTTTATTTCAAATGATAAGTAAAAGCTCACACAATGGCATAGTGGTAGAGTTATTGGCTATGGCGCTTGGGGACCACGGATCGAGACCTGATCAGGTCAAAAATAAAAATGGTCCAGGTGTTTTTTCTAAGTACATATTTACTAGAAATTGCAATTGGAGGCATTTCTGACTTGTGGTATTCTCTGTGGGGGTGCTTCGGATGGCCACCATTATAAGCCGTCGGTCCCGTGTATTCTGCTGTACACGTAAAATTGTTAGGTAGGTGTACTTGTGACTTCAGACACGCTACGCAAATAGGTATTATAAGACAACATGACAATAACAACATGATAAGTTACGGTTTACCAATTTTGATATAGCGACAATATCATTGCCGACTCATTTTTCCTTTGATGAGCTTGTGGCATAGATAATTGGCGTAAACGCGTTTGTTTAATTTCTCTTCATGACACGAAAAAGTATAACTTGAGGCGATACAAAAGTGTGAGCGGGCATGTTGCCTAATAAAGGTAGACTCCCCAGGCTGTGTGTGTTGCGCATTATCTTGAGGAAATATGCGTGTACCATACTACACATACCGGCGATGCATAATGGGACCTTACGGCCTAAATGCTGAGCGAATCTTCACCAATCCCTTTCAATCCATCCATCCAAGTAGAAGCTAAATAAGATGTTTTAGTAAAATCAATCCATTTTTGACCCCCTCAACACGATCTTGAAATTTTCATTTCATCCAAAAAATCATAAGGGCTTCCTTATGATATTTAAAAAAAAGGAAAATTGTTTTAATTAGAGGTAATCAAAAATTAAATTACGCATATATAATTGTCAGTTTTAGTCCAAATATTTGCTATTTTATATTCCAAAATTTAATATTTTTAATATTTTAGACAAAAAGACATCAAATTGTTCAATTTAAATTAACATATTAAGTAATTAATACTTAAAATAGTAAAATACATATTTTATTTTTGCATACCTAAAGATTAAAACAAAAAAAAAATTCTTCAGAAAAATAAAATCTCGAAATGACAAAAATATGGTAGGTACCTATCCTTAGTTTTAAATAATTATGTTCAGCGTAAATATCGAATGCCATGCCTGCAGTGATCGTAGCGTTGAGAAGTTTCATTGAAACTTTTCAATTTTGAAACCTTTCATGAAAAGATTTCACCAACTTATGAAACTTTTCACAGAGAATTTTTTATTTATTTAATTAATTATTATTTATTAATAATTGCTTTTTTAAAAATAATATTATTTTGAATAAAATATTAAATAACAATAATAAAAATAATTGAATTCAAACGAATATTAATATTTTTTGTTTTTTCTATCGTTTATAAAATTTTTTGGCGGTTTTTTTTGGATTTTTTCTTTCTGAAACATTTCATCCGTGAAACGTTTCAATTGAAAAGTTTCATGAAACTTTTCAAAAAAATATCGTTTCATGAAAACTACGAACACTGCATGCCTGTCGTTGATAATAATATCATGCATACATTTATTACATTCCCGCAAATTTCTTAGCATTAATTGAACTATGATCTCAAAAACTTAAAAATAATTTGATTAAAAATTGTTATTTTTCGACTCAATTTTAATTTTTCTTGTTTGTTTTTGTTTATTTTTAAAATAAATAAATTTGTTATCTTAAAATCTAATACATATCAACAATTCTAAAAACCACATTTACTGTTGTTAGTAAACTGTAGAAATTTAAGTAAGCATATATATCAATTATTCTTACTCAGCTTTTATTTTATTAATTTTTTTTAATATGCTTCATTACGTTTATATTGTAAGTATACTCAGTTCATTTAAAATATGAAGGCTATATTTAATCAACGTGCCAAGTATATCATATTATTGTCATACTCGTACAACAATTTGATTCTTACTTTTTTTTTTTTCAAATCGTTTAAAGCGACAACATTTATAATATAAAGCACAATTGACATCCATTGAATTAATTATTTTAATTAAATTTTGCGGGTGGATAATAAACCGTGTCCATTTTTTGTAGTAATGTTTTATGTTATTTTTATAATTGATTAATTTATCTGTAATAATTTAAAGTAAAATTAAATAAAAACTAATATATTTCAGTCTTGAAATATTATAAAAAATAAAATTATAATAGCTATTGTGTCCTTCACTCATTCAATAAAAAAGTATTTTATTTTTTAAGAATAATTTACTACTAAGTGCCGCTGCCATTTCTAAACGCATTAACTTTTTATCTTATTTGTTATTTTTCAAATGGACTTCAATTTTTGTTGTTGTTTTAATTAACTAATCATAAGCTTATAAACTGTTCAGCTTTTACAAACTTTTAAGATTGGTGGATACTCTTCTCATTCGAAATTATAATTTTTATAGCCTGTTCCCATAATTAAAAGTTTCTTTTTTTTAAGTATAAGAAATCAGTACGTATATATTATACTCCAACTTACCAACTAGAATAGACAGCACTCCCAATAAACACATTCACAAGTGTTTACACGTGGTATGTATAATTTATATATGATGCGTATACAGTTGATTTACATACTGTACTGTGTATATTTAATGTATTACATTAAGACGCAACATGAAACATTACATAAAAATTACTTCATGAATACTCAACCCAATAAACAAATTGAGACTGCAACCAAAACCATTGGTTCTAGGACGGTTTTAGAACCGTTTAGAATTGTGGACTCGAACCATTGGTGCTAGGACGGTTTTAGAATTGTTGTTCGCCAAGTTAATATAACGAAGTTGTCTAGAATACATAATTGTAATCAAGAAGCATTCAGTCATATTTGAACTTCCGAGAACAGCTTATAGCAATCGAGCTTTCGATGGCATATTATCAATATTCTACTCAAATTGATCAAACGATAGATTAAATAAGGTAAAATGTTTCTGCCATCTGTGGACTTGCATTAGTATTTATTAATGAATGTTTATAACTTCATAACTAAATAAAATACTATTATAATTTAACAGTAATATATACATTTAGCATTTATTTTCAATATCTTTTAACAAGTTGTTAAGCCTAGCAATTGGACTTTTTTTTATTTGTTTTTGGTAAATACCGCTTATGACTACTTATTTAGTAATGATGCATAACATTGTTATTGAAAATATAGAAATAAATTTAATATAATTCTAATACAAACAACAATAAAATAAATACAACTGAATTTTATGGTCCCTTTACCTTTAAATAAGAAAATAATGAAAAGATGAAAAGTATATCATCAGTCTTTCGTAGTAAGTAATGCACACCTTTTGTTATTTGTCTTATATTTATTTGTTGCTGAGTAACGTAAAACCTAAAATTGAGTGTGTCTGGAGGTGTGCTGACTATGCTCATAAAGTAAATTTATCCGCCAACATAAGCGAAAATTGAAAGAAATGAAAAAGAAAAGAGCAACGAAGGCACGATATTCTATATAGTTGTGTGTTTTCGGCTAAATTATATTATGATATATTTAAATTGTATAAACAAAACTTTCTTTTCAAGTTTAAAATTTTAACTTGTTAGTCGCCTTCGTGTTTAAATATTTATAACAAAAGATTTTGTCTACGTGGCGGCGAGCAACGATGCCTTATTTATATTATATACATTATGTGTCTCGTGTCTACCTAACTAACTAACTCTTTTCATTTTCTTCAACGAAGACATTGTCTTTTACACTTTATAGCTTTTTGTTTAACATTTTTTTTTTTTTTTATTTTTTTCCCTACCTTTTTTATCCTTCTTTTCTTTTCTTTCCTTTCTTTGTTATACGGGTTCGCACATAATTTAAGCTTCTTAAATATTTATAAATGGTACAACTCAATTTTAAAGCTTCTTTGCATTATTTCTTAACGTCAAAAATTTGCAATGTGTTCAATTATATTATTCGTATATTGTAGTTTATTCTTATATTATAGATCAAGAAGTCGAAACAATAGCAAACCTTAAGAAAGACCGAACAGAAGACAACAGACAAGACAATGTACTATGTACATTATTTCTGATTATGTTAAAAGTTAAAAAAAAAACCTTGATTAATTTTATACATTGTTATTGTGTAATATAAAACCGTAATTAACAAATTTTTCATTGAATGAAAGCAAATCTGTTCACTTTTCTTTTCCTTAATATTTGACATATTTTTGCTTCATTCAAATATATATTTAATGAAAGTTACTCAAATATTTTAAAAATAGATTTTAAACGGAAGCTGACCAAATGACTGAGCTTTCCATTCAATAAGTAATTTCAATGAAAAATTTATTTTGCTCAAAAACATAATTTAAAAAACCAAAAAATAAACTAAAAAAAATTGCCTATATTCACTTAAATATTCAAAATATAGACTTTTTAAGCTTACTTGTATTAATGGAAAATGGAAAATGTAAATTAAAAATTAATCCATCGAAATCTCAAATGATTAAAATTACCTTTTATTTTATCCTTTTATCGTATCTTCTTTTATTTTAAAAATGACATGATTTGTTGAGCAAAAGTCTTTACGTGCCAGACTTTTCAATAATAATAATTATTAATTTAATTTATCCATCGGTCATATTTTAACAAAATAATAATTAGAATTTTTTATTTGTTTCGATCAAGTATTAAGTGGAGAATTTCCCCATTGGTGACATGTTAAAATCCATTCTTTATAGAAATCAAATGACAGTACAATTTAAATTGTGAAAAATAAATTTCTTTCTTGAATAGTTTTATGACGTTTCGATACAATATATAATCACTCCTGTTCAGCGCTGTATCCAGGATGGATTTCGAGAACTGGCATTGTCTCAATCCTCCACGAAATAGTAAAACGTAAGAATGCATTTAATTATAAGCAGCACGATAAACAATAGACAATACATAACAAATTAATTGAATAGAGGCGCCAAAGACGATTTTTTTTTTCAAGCGTACTAATTCGTTTTAATTTTGGTTTGCGAATTACTATTCATGCTTTTGAGTGGGAAATCAAAATTTGAGAGCTGGCATTGCCTCAGTTGCACTAACCTGCTGGCTACAGCGCTGCTACTGTTTATAATATAGACTTCTAGTAATTTCGAAATTTATTTATTGGTCTTTTGTCGCATTTTCAATCGAAAGTTGAAAACAGAAAGTAACCATATAAAAACTATAAACCGGTTCTAAAAAAAAAAAAACAACAACAACATCAACATGTATGTTTGTAAAAGTATATTAACCTATCCAAAATCCACCTTACTATAGCGCAGTCATTAATAATTCAAAGTTTTTAACAGCTTTGTAAGTTCACAGCATTTTACAAAATTTATTATTCACTCACTATAACGACACTATAAATAGTAGAATGTAGATATATATTGTGAAAATTTAAATATAATATTGTTTATTATACTTGGATGTGAATATAATATTTTATGTGGTGTAAATTTTGTATTACATATCCATCCATACAAATACATACACAGATTTTCAATTGAATTGAGATTCTCGGCTGTTGAAATTACATAAATGCAAAGCAATGCAAAGAAATGTAGTCATAACTTGAATATATGATCGCATTATTACGTACATTACATGTACATTGTACATGATCTATTAAAGCTTTCATACGTTCTTGAATAATAGGTACAATAAATATGTTTTTTTTTTCATTATTTGGTTTTTATTCTTTTGTAATAATATTAAATGATGAAAAGATGAATGAATGCAAAACAAAGATTCTTCAACACGTGTGATATGCGTATTTTGTGCAATGATATAAATTAATGTAATTTTCTGCATAGTTTAATTATAAAACCAAATGAATTAAGAATATATGTTAGGCAATGTATTTAAGCATATATCGCTGGCTCCACGAGAAAATGACTCTTATTTCAAAATCCAAAAACAGAAGACTCTTATTGGAAAATCCAAAAACAAAGAGCTCTTATTAAAAAATTCAAAAAAAAAATCGCTCTTATTCAAATTTATATGAAAAGTTCAGTGCATTTTCTAATAAGAGCGATTTTTTTTTGGATTTTACAATAAGAGTTTTGTGTTTTTGTATTTTGAAATAATAGTCATTTTCTCGCGGAGCCAGCGATATGACGCTTGTATTTACAACAGTTTGTTTTGAAATTAACTAACAATGGTTCCAGATAACTTCTGTAAAACTAGTAGTATGGTTTGTGTTTCTGCATATTCTATAAGTTCAATGGGTTGTATTTGCATTCATTGCCTCTAAACTAATATAAGGTTGGATTCATTAGTAAGATATTTTATTTATTTTTATGTATAACAACTGAATGATATACATAATGATCTAATGATACCATTAAATGTATTTTAACAATCCATTGAAGTAAAAAGTTTTAACAAACATTATATTTTAAAGAAAATTAATATCTATATCTATTCGCTTAATTTAAAAACTTTAATAAAAAGCTACTTGAAAATTTAACCGCATGCTAAAGAGAAAATTTCTAATGTATTTTAGTAGATTGGTTAATTCTCTGAGCATATCTTTACACGATTGAAAATCGTTTTGAATAAACTACTTAACTACTACTACTTAAAAGGTACATATAATACAGGAAACAATAATATTGAAATGGTTTTTTCATAAAAAAAAAAAAAAAAACTTTTCAAGATAATACCATAAATTGGGCATAACTTTTGAGCATCATATACTCTACGTACAGTTTTTGTACAAGCTGTTGCATCTTTATTTATTTTTTTATTTTATTGTACAATATATATGAAATAGAAGCTTTTTTTTACTAGAATATATTGTGTTCAGTGCTGTGTTCTTGTGCATGTGCATTGTACACTTACATCTAAAACTCTTATCACATTTCGATAACCATTTTTATATCACATTTAAAACTAGAACATCAAATTCGATAATATTTTACTTACATCTTGTGTTCGTATACTACATGTAAGTTCTATTTGGTATATATATATATATATATTATATGTTCACAGCATAAGTTATCTTGACTGTATGGCCACTCTTGTACATTACATTTATACATATTTATTAGGGTGACCGAGTTTTCAACTTTATCTAATTTTGGGAAATATTCCTTCTAAAATGGTTGTATTTGGTATATTATTAAGATACTCAAACTTTAATACGAATAGGTTAATGGAAAGACGTGCTTTAATAGGTCCAAATTTAATTTTAAACAAATTTATGAAAAAAATGCCCTAAAAGGCATTTGTGAAGAAATCAACTGAAAAAAAAATTGAAATTGAAAACGTTTTTATTTGATTTCTCAACGACTCATAAATTTTTATGTCATTCTGGATCGACAGTTTTTTTTTTTTATTAGGTTTTTTCATAAATTTTCTTAAATTTGACCTTGGGTTTTGAGGCACGTCTTCCCTTTACTCTATTGAGACCAAATTTTCAGTATGTTAACAATACATCAAATACTACCATTTTAGAAAATATGTATCCAAAAATTCGAAAAAAGAAAAATCTCTATCATTACCCGGCCACCCTAATATTTATATTCTTTTCTATAGCATTTTGTGTACATATTGGGAAATAATAAAAGCTTTATTATTATAATATATAAATAAATATATTGTATAGCAAAATATAATAGGAAGAAAACGTATCCAGCCAAGCTACCTTATCATTATACTTACTGTATATTGTGTAATACATTTATATATTAAAGAAAAAGCTTTTAACGGTCCAGTCAGGTTTCATGGTCGTATATTCACTCTTTTATTGATTTTGAAGAAATACACACACGAATGAACAAAACTTTGTACCATTCTTTCAAACAAAGAACATAAATTTTTAATAAAACAATTTTTATGATTTTTCTTATTTTTGGTCTGAGTAAATCGATTTGTTTGCGAATTTAATATCTTCAGAGCTCTGGTACATTTTTCCTATGTGATTTAAGATGGTAGTAAAAATAATTACATAATATTACACATAAATATTAATTTGAAATTCAGTTAAATTTATGGGTTAGACGAACATTCAGAAAAACACCTTAAAATGGAATGGTTAAAAAAAAAATAATAAATTAAAAATTAAATAAAAATTTGAGTACCTACACACACATTTATTTTATGTATGTTGAATGCATTATCTGTATGTCATATAATTGTGTTGGTTCAGATCTGAAATTTACTAGACTTACGAAATAATAGTTTTTATATTGCTTTCCAAAAAAATACAACACAAAACACCATAAAATATAATATGAAGCATTTTATTAAACATGAATTATTTTTCCATGTAATTTAGCAATTATTATCGACATTTAAATAATTTTTTTATTACATTACTGTCTCAGGATAATTGAAATCAATGTAAAAAAAATGATTGAATTACCAACTTAAGAAAAAGAAAAATATAAGAACAAATAATAAGTTATATAATATATACTACGGGGACAATTTTTTTTTTGAACATTTGAATTTTTGATGTGCTTGTTAATTCATTAAGTTTCTGGTGGCGAAAAAACACTGCACATTCAGCTCGATTGCAATTTGGAAACAGCCTGCGCATTTCAGTTTATAACAAAGACTGGTGTTAGTATTTTTTAAAATATCAATCTTTTAATTTACAAAAACTAAAAGTATTTTATAGTCAGAAGTTACGTAAGAGTCCAACAAGCTCAGGATAAAAATATGTGGATGTGCTGAATCTATTCGTTTGATTTTTTATAGTTCATTGTTTTTTCTTTCTATATTTATAATACTTGCATAGAAAAAGCAAACCAAAATTAATTATTTGTTAGTTAATTTAAAAAAGATACAAAAAAAAAATGTGATTTAGTGAAATATTTCAGTAAGTTATTACAAGTACGTACCTCGAAAATTTTAAACTTTTAAATTTTTCTTACAAGTAGTAACTATATACGTATATAAAATAGAAACATAAACATATTTTTCATCTTGTAGTTATATACTAACAAAATAATTTTAATTATTCTCTATTAAATATTTCAAATATATATTTTATAAATTGATCAGAATAATATTTTATTCTTTAGATATTATGATTATAAAAATAAAAATATAAATATAAATATAAATATAAATATAAATAATAAATAAATAATATATAAATATAATAAATTAATTTACTTTGTTTTTTATATATCACTATATGATGTGTAGATATTGTAACTTCCACGTTTTATTAATAAATAAATAAATAAATTTAATTATTTCCGCAACATACGATTAAAATAAACAATTAATCATACATTTCATGATTTTGAGAGAATCTATGATTTTATGGAATACAAAATAATGTATGTAAGTGTACTTTATTTATCTTAATAGAAACAAATTTAGAAAAACTTAACAAAATGTTAAAAATAAAGTCTTTATTTGAGTTTATATTTTTTTTTTTTTTTTTTTTTATTTGTTTAATTTAAAATATTTATGTACCAAAGTGGATTTTGAATGACATTTAAAAATTATAAAAAAATATCAGAATATAGTTCAAATAAAAATTATCGAATTATTGTCAAATTACATAGTTTAAAAATTTATAGAATAGATTTCTATTGAGAATCGAATTTAGGAAAATAAAGAAATTGTTATAGAATATCTATAGTTTAGCGGCTAAAGCATCTAACCAAGCTGACCAGAAAGCAGAGCGTATATTCCCAATGGACGAAATAGTTTTTTTTCCTATACTTTTTTTGTTATTAATATTAAGTTCATTTAATTAATCGATAATAATAAAAAATATGAATAACTAAAATGGCTTCAAACTATGTTGCGTTAAAAACAGAATCGCAGAGAGTGTTTCTATATATACTCACAGTAATTATATGTAGCAAGACCAATATTTTCCAAATATATTCAATGTTCAAGTAATACTATCAATAATTTCAGAATATAAGAAGTTGTAGTAAACTTGGCAAAGAATTTTATTGTACATTACATCCATCATTGGATAAGTATAAAAACATATATATATACTCAAGGAGGATCCAGCATAATTTTTTTTTATTGGAATACATACATATATGATCGCCTTAATTTAAATTTACAATTTGTGTACCTATTAAGTGAATTCCAGAACGCAAACAAGTTTAAAATTGCAATGAAATTTATCGGACAATTGCTCTTATTTATCTGAATACATAGAAGTTTGACGCACGTTTTTCACTTATCTCACAAGTTTTAAAATACAAATACTGAAAAACAACAACAAGCCAAAAAAAAGCTCAAATTTTCATTCTATAAAAGCAATTAATTTAATTTATTATCCACCTACATATAGGTATAAAATATCGTATACGTTACGTTTATCCAACCAGATCACTTAAAAAAAAAAAATATGATAATAATATTGTGGCGGTAAGACTCTTCTACTAGATGTAATATGGCATGTATATGTTGTTATATCAACAAAAAGTTTTCCAGAAAAGAAAAATTTTTCCTCATTATCTTCAATTTCATAATATAATTTAAACAACAAACCAACCATTTTTTGTTTCATTTACGCTGGTTTATAACACCATATTATAATGACGGTATATTCCAATGTATGTGAATCCTAGTAGTCTGTAGTAAATATTATGATGAAATGAAAAAAAAAAAAATGTTTTTTTTTGTGTTCGATGTGAGGATCGTTTTAATATAGGTCTTAATAATAATATGCGAGAAAAACTTTTACCTAAATTAATATTTATATCCAGCTTCAGCTATCACAAAATGAATCTATATTATCTCTAGATAGAAATGTAAACAGTAGAAAATATTATAGGTATTAGAATATAGGCTAGGGGTAGACAGAATCAGAATACGTCTAATACTGGTAACGTGTAACGTACACTTTATTTAAATTTTCCATTAAAACTTTGTTTGTAGGGAGTTAAATTTCTCAGTAAAGGAGGTAGAGCTGGTTAGATACCTACATAATAATTATCAACATAGAATACATATTTTGTTGGTGTATTGTTTTGTTTGTTGCTATATTTTTTTTTGAAGAGAAGAAGGTTGTTCTTTATAAAAATTATCAGATAAATATAAAATTCCATATTTATGAAATTAGGATAATACTTGTATGACATAGTTCTCATGTGAAGACTTAAAGAGCGTTATTTTAAATAATATACTTGTCTGTGTGGAGTTTTAATCCTATTTAATACGCGCACACCAATATGTATTTATGATTTTTTTCCTAAAACTGAAAATTCTAAATTTACTCCCAA
The DNA here is from genome assembly GCA_011634745.2 of Catotricha subobsoleta. NCBI lineage: Eukaryota > Metazoa > Arthropoda > Insecta > Diptera > Cecidomyiidae > Catotricha > Catotricha subobsoleta. The sequence continues at coordinate 425 of JAABKK020024428.1, read as the reverse complement.
GCGTTAGACATTTTAGTAATTTGTAAGATATCAGTTTGGTATTCATTAACGTGCAGTAATATTGTTTAAAAATATTATAGCTCCAAAATTACTCTTATTTTCTAAACGAGTTGTTAACAAAAACAGTAAATATTTTAAGTAGGTACTGCTATACGAATAAAAACCTTACACACACATTCCTCTGAACCCAATAAGAATAAGGCTTAAAAACCTTAAAATTGCTCTCCGGAAAATTTTATTGATTATGTGTACTAACCTCTCAATATAATCTGTAAATGACATTTTATTTCTTCAATGGAGAAGTAGCAAAAATGTAAACAAATTGTTAAAACTATTTTTCAATGCAAGCCCAAGCGGCATTTGTTACCAAAATCACAGTAAAATTACCGTAACTTTTTGGTAAAAATATAGTAAGATTACCGTAA
>JAABKK020024417.1:0-17352 GCA_011634745.2 Catotricha subobsoleta | reverse complement strand
TCTACAACATAGTATCATTATTATTCTTGTCCACCCATTAATTCCTGAGAAAACTAAATAAAACAAAAAATTTGACCATGACCTTTGACCTTTTGTGGTCAAGGTCAGTTTCAGACACTCTAAAACATAGTATAAGTTTTATCCCGATTGATACATTAGTTTCTGAGAAAAAGGATATTTTACCTTTAACCTTCGTCCATGACCTTTGACCTTTCACCATGACCTTTGACTTTTTTTTAGTTGAAATCACATTCAGTTGCTCTACAGCATAGTATAAGTTTTATCTCAACCCGCTCACTAGTTCCCGAGATCAAGGGGGGGACAGACAAAAAAAAAAAAAATCAAATCTAGTATGCACTTTCATGTTTCACATGTAGTGCATAAAAACATCTCAACTACTAACTAGCTGCTGTCAAGTAATCGTTCTATAAATAGTTACTTTTACATTATATGCTCTCTTTTACTGTCATCATAATCAAAGCCAAATTCATTTGTAGTATTGCATAACTATAAACTTTGTTTTGGTATTTTATTAAAATATTCCGTGTTCTGTTTTGTGTGTCTCAGAAATGAATAAAGGAAATTTCATTTACTTCATTTTTGAAAAAAAATACATCGGTTATTCTCCTAGTTCAGAAACTGATGGTCAATATACCAAAAGACCAACCCATTGACAGCTTCTTTTTTTATTTTATCAACTTTTTGTGTAAAAGGTGATGTCGCCTGGGAGGGGTCGGTCAAGCGTGACAGACCTTGAAAATGGGAAGGGGAGTCAAAAAAGCCGATTTTCAGCGTGACATATACTTTGTGAACTTATGACATTATATCGATCGCGGTCGCTCGTCCTCCCCCGTAAATCCGGTCGTCTTTTATGAACGATCCCTAATGATTAATACAATATGTAATAATTATTGTTTAATTAAATGAAATTAAATATGCAAGTATATACTTATATATTAAATATTATAATTTCATAAATGTTTATTACTAAAATGAGATCATACTTATATCAAGAGTATCATTAGACGCATGACATTATATTCACATATAATTTTCTGATGGAAATATGAAATCCCATGGAATGGACTGGAATATACCAAGCTGGCAAAATAACTTTCTCGCTCTTGCATTAAATTTTCCTATGGTGACTCTTTCTTACACACGGAAAACATACAGCTTACAGAAATTCCAAATTAAAAAAAAAATTGGCTTCATGTTTCTTGAACGATTAAAAACCACAATTTTTTTTTTTTTTTTTTAATAAATAATATGAAATATCAAATGACTACTTTTTATTTCTTTTATAATCTTTAATTTTAGCTTTCTTGACAAATGAAAATATGCCACTTGCCTATCACATTTAATTTATTGACAGAACAAAAAAAATGAAAAATGTTTATGCATTTTAAACATCTTAAATTGATTTCCTTAATAATTTGAAATGTTTATTTTCATAGCCCAAAAAATAAGCAAAGAATACTTAATGTTGTTTATATATAAGAAAATTTGGATAATATTGAAAATAGCCAATCGGGCGAATAATACAATTGAATTAGAATCAATCCAGAATTCGAAATTGTGGCGACATCTTGACATTTCATTCATATTAAAAATGTATGAAATTAAACAAAAATAATTCAATTGTAAATTTGTTATTATAATAAATATTTTATAATTAACTATAATCATTATTGTCGTTTATATAAAAAAAAAATGATGTTAAAATTAAAATCGATAATTCCTTTACTAATTATCAAAAACAAACGAATGTATGCATCATTTGTAGAGCAAAAGGTACGGCTTGTTGATGCAGAAAATATTACTGTCAATTATGTGAAATCTGGGAATGGCAACAAAGCAATATTATTGATGCCCGGTGCATTAGGATCAGCGTGGACCGATTTTCGACCACAAATTGAAAAACTACCGGACCTATTAAACGAATATTCAATTATAGCATGGGATCCACCCGGCTATGGAAAATCAATTCCACCAAAAAGACAATTTTCAATTGATTTCTTTCAAAAAGATGCCGAATTTGCTAATAGTTTAATGAACAAAACTTTGGGTTACAAAAAATTTTCAATGCTTGGCTGGAGTGATGGCGGAATTACAGCATTAATTTTAGCTGCAAAATATCCCGATGCTATTGATAAACTTATTGTATGGGGTTGTAATTCATATATTCTACCAGAAGAATTAAAAATATACGAAAGTAGGTAGTTTAAGTGTCCGTCTGTTTGATATTGAAATATTGAAAATTATTAAATAGGTAATGCTAAAATAATTTAATTTTACATCAATCAAAACCATCTAAATAGTTACTTTTAACCAATAATGAAAATATTTATTTGAGTTGAAAAGTATTAATGGCATTTTCATTCAAATATAAATTATCCAACAGGTATTCGTGATGTTACGAAATGGTCACAGAAAATGCGTGAGCCTTTGGAAAAATTGTATGGTGTTGAGAATTTTCCAAAATTATGGTCTGATTGGGTAGATGCTCTAACACATATATATACAGAAAATAATGGAAATATATGCAAAGAAGACCTAAAAAATATTCTAGCACCAACACTTATTTTACATGGTGTTAAGGATCCAATGATTTCCGCCGAGCATGTACCGTTTTTGAAAAAATCTATAAAATCAACAGAGTAGGTTTTTTTTTTACTTTGATTTTTTTCCTTTGTTTTATATACAGTCATTTTTATGGAATATTTTTTTTTTTTATCGATTGCAGATACTATGAGTTTCCAGATGGTAAACACAATATTCATTTGAGATATGCTGATGAATTTAATATTGTTGTATCTAATTTTCTATTAAAATCATAAATTTGGAATGAGATAATGCAAAATAAATAGAGAGGAACAAATTCAAAAACAATGAATTTCATTATTTGTTTTCGTTTATTGAATAAAAGTTAATTGCATAAAAAAATGTAGTAGCATACGAGTATATATTTCTAGATTGTGGTTGATTCTTAAGGGCAAAGTGTATTTCTTAGTAGCATATTCATATATGAATAATTTAATATATTCAACATTTATTATTTCAGCAATTGAGTATTTAATTGTGAAATTAATTGGTAAATAGAATTAATAATAATAGATTTTTATGAATCGTTTGTTGCAATTGAAAAATTTTTAGTATCCAAAACAAAGACATTTAATTTAGAAATTGCATCAGTAAACTGTTGACAATACACACATGATATAAATATCTAGTACGCGATATAAGTTATAGAACATATTCCAACATAATAATATTAACCTATATGTTTATGTCGTTTTGCAGGTTTCAAATTTCTTGGAGTATAATTTCTTCGGCATAATAATATATGCATGCATCTTATTAAAGAATTCTTATGATTCGATAGAATCTATAATATTTATGCAGCCGCTGTACTAAAATTAACTCTTCTGATCACACCTTCGGTGTCTGCAACATAAACAGTATTCTCAAGTCCATTACAAATTGCATTTATGCATGCACCTGTTGAAACTTCATCTGATATTTGTGGACCGTTCTCTAATTCCACCCATTTTTTTACTTTGCCATCGTAACCAGCCGTATAGAGTCGGTCATCAGTTGCACATAATGCATTTATTATTAGTTCATGAGCATTCTGTAAATAATTAATGAAGAACACAATAATAATATTAAGTCGGAAATAAAATTCTATTACTTTTAAATATATGTATAAAATTTTTGTATATTTTTAGTGTTTACGTCTTTTGTCCAAACAGTTTGATATAATTGCTTGTTTCGTACAAGTGTAATGCCTTTTCCATCTCTTGTTGTAAATACTATGTATTTCTTTCGTCCATTTTCAATTGGACCAATTAGTGATAATGGCGATCGTCCAGGTATTACAGCTTTTGTAGAATATCTGCCAGATAATCCTGGCATAATTTCGGTAATAACTGCATCCAAATCTCTAGCCGAATATATTATATTATTTTCAACAGCAAGTGATTTTACTTCTTCCAGAATGTTGTAACCAATTTGAATTTTATTATCAATCCATTTTGTAATGATGCCTTTATCATCACCAGAATAGAAAATATTGTCATCAATGCAACATAGCGCACAAACTTCATCACAATCATTTTTGATAAGCACTTCAAAATCATTTGTTTTTATTGGATTTATAAAGAACTTAATGGTGCCATCAGAACTGCTGGAATATAATTGACCGTTAACATTTACAGCCATTACATAAATATAAGCATCGTGAGCTGGTATGTCTTTGATTAATTGTAGATCTTTGTTCCATACCTATTTGGATTTTGAAAGTGTAAATTCATAAAATAATTTAATTTTAAAATCTATTTTTTTTTTTACAATAAGTTTATCGTACTTTAATTAAACCATCAGCTCCACCACTGAATAAATATCCATTATAAAATGCCAAACATGTTGCATCACCAGTATGTTTATCATTATTCGAAGAAATTTTCTCAACTTTGCCAACCATATTATTTTTTGCACTTATTTTTATGCTTTAGGCTTTACTATATAAGTATTTATGATCTTTCAATTTGCAGAAATATCGCAATATTTTGGAAAAATAATATTTCGTATTAGATTATAGTGCATTTACACACGAACCGGTTAAGTTATATATTGTCATTTAAACTTTAAATGTGAAACTAAAGGTATTTTGCATAAGGGGATCTATTTATAATCCACTTCATGTATTTGAGCTATTTTAAGATTCGTAAATAAACAAATAAAAAATAAATTAGTTGAGCGATTTTAATCGTATAAATGTTAGTCAATATACGTAAAACGTCGTATTTCACTTAGAAAAATTAAATATTCTCGACATTTCGAGATTCTAATAGAATATGTAATTATTTATTTATATATATATGTACTTATACTTACTGTTATATGAAAATAAATCTATCCAATATCGTGTTAAGATATCTTTTAGAGAGATTATAAGGATTTTAAATTATAATAATACTTCTAATTGAACCTTCCTCATAGTTTTATGTAAATAGAGATTTGAATAAGGCGCTTGACACGCATTTTGTTAACGGTATAGATTTGTCTATTATTTTTTTTATATTACTGCAAGTTTGAATAGTGCAATTTTTATTTTTCTGATTTAGTTGCTATTGAAATGTTTTTGATGTTTGCGTAATAATCGAAACAAATAGGTACACTAGCAACTGGTAAAGAATATAGTTGGTTGAGAATCTATATGGAATAGCGTTACTTATTATTTCTCTTTAACTTTGAGTGGAATACGATTATTAAATTATAGATAAAGTATTGAGAATGAACCACATTTATTTTGTCTTAATATCTTTGATATCGGAGATAACTTGTTAAATTAATCCTATCTTATTATTATTATTTTTTCTTTTGACCATATTAAATACATCACTAAAATATATCAACAACAACAAAAAAATGTACAGAAAATAATTACTATATAAATATACATTAAAAGTCAAGTTGAAAGAGTTTTATTTCTATCATAATTTTCCTTACATATATATAATAATAATCATATAGATAGATTCATAGATAGGAACCAAACCGAGGTTAGAAAAAATCACCAACATACAATATAATTAAAACTTATTGTTTCTCATCTGGTAGAATGCCAATTTATGCGTTATACACAGTTATTATTATAATTAGTATTAAATTAATTTATTGAGTTGTGAACATCGCTAAAAAAAAGTCAGTTTAAAATTAAAGCACTATTAATATTTAATAGTTATTACTAATTAAAAAAAAAAAATTGTAATAAAATGTCGTTAACATTAGAAGAGATTTTACAAAATTTATCATCATGTGAAAAATGGCGTGAAATTTTGCAACTAGCTGATAAATTTCCATTAGAAGAAAAATCAAAATTTTTATGGGCATGGCCGACGGAAAACTGTTTAAATTTAATAAAAAATGTACTGATTAAAAACGACGTCAGAAATATATTGAGCATTGGCTGTGGATCTGGTTTATTGGAATGGATCATAAATAAAGCAACTGGATTAAATGTGACTGGTTTAGAATTGGATAATTCCTGGTGGATGTCATCGTATTCACCAAAAACTTTTATCGATTTAAATTTTACAGATCCCGGTACACCACTTTCATCACAATTCTTAAATAAATGTGCAAATATTGATTCGATAGCAAATAATTTTGCATTGTTATTTTGTTATTTTAATAATAGAATGGCATTTTTAGATTATTTACGTGTGTACGAGGGAAATGTTATTATTATCATTGGCCCGGAAGAAGGATGTGATATTGTGACCGATCCAATACCATTAAATCCAAATTTTGAATATCATTCAAATTTCTATTGGAACTTAGATTGTTTTATGGAAATGAAAACACCGAAAAATTATGTGGCCATTTATAATAAAATTGCAAATTAAATGAATTTATGGGGCTGTAAATTAAAGAAAATTAAAAATAAAAACACTTAAATTTTGTTTGTTTGTGAAAATCTAATAGTTCGAAATAATCACAAGCACACTATAATTAGTTTACTAAAATGGTAGATTAAATCCAATGATGATGAAAATGAAAAAGGTTAATGGAAAATTTCTAAAGCCTTAATCGGATGTTTAATAATAAATGCAAGATTAAATAGCTCTGCTGGATTTCTGTTTTTCTTTTGTCTATAAAATTTTAATAATTGGATTTAATATTCTAATTTAAAGTGTGTGCGTGTTTATTAAGAGCTTTAGCAACAAAAAAAAAATATATTCACAGAAATATCAGTTACAGGAATGTACATATTTTTATTTATTTATTTTTTTATTTTTTTTATTTTTTTTTTTTACTTTTGTATTAATATTGCCGACAATAACACACTCCTTAAGTCTTATAGTAAGTGACAATATAATAACAGAAAAAAATAAATAATATTTTCAATTTAAATTATTTATCGAATATAATTTAAATTTTAAATTAAATTTAATTTTACAGGATTTTTTTTTTTGTTCTTTTTTTTTTTTAATAAACATTCATATGTTAAACAAATTGAATTATTTTCGTTAAAGTGAAAAAATAATTCAATTAAAGGAAAACGAAAAAAGAAATTCTATTTAAGATTTTGAATATTTACGTTTCACTCGGTTCGGTATTACAGTTCATCATGAGTATCCGTTTTACTATCAGATACATAACATGCGGCTGGTGTTTCCATTGTATAAACATATTCACATCGATTTGGTTCTGATACAGAAGTTATTCTGGTCTCAAGGCCACAATCTAAAAGAACGGCAACTGAACGTTGTGGTCCATTCCAACATGCGGCACCATTTGAAAATAACATTGTAGAATATTTGTTTTGTTTTCCATCCCATCGTTCCCATGTGCCCAACCTATGAAATAACATTTAATTTATTAGAAATTAATAAACTATAAAAATAATAAAAAAAAAAAACTAAATGAATGAGTTTACCTTGTTTCTGCACCACCTGATTTTGGCTGTTGGGAGGCTTTATCAAATGGGCACACTTTGTAAACGTATTCGCGATCCTCGAAATTGAAGCATTCACCCATTAATGGTGCATATTCTTCATTTGGTCCATAATCTTTTCCAAGTAAATCTTCAATATTTTTCTGTTCAGTTTCCAATTCTCTTAATTCTCTTTCGGCAACGTCGAATTGATTTCTTGCTTCATTTGCTTGTTCAATGAGATGTTGAGTTTCGGGATCATATTCTGGTTCGGTGTGTGTGTCAATTTGTTCAACCTAAGTACATTATAATAAATTTTACAATATCTGAAATTCATTTCATTTTAAATATAAATTTATTTACCTCTCCTTCTCCAGTTTCCTCATCATCATGATCATGATCGTGGTCATATTCTCCTTCTTCGCCCTCTTCTTCATCTACTCCTGGCTCAACACCTTCGATATCTGATGGCTCTTCTGCTTTCTTTTCATCCTTATGCACTTCTTCAATTTTTGCTGGTGGTTTAAATAGACCGGAATCAAGCATCAAATATGGTTTAATTTTCGGCCAACATAAGGTAATAAATGTTTCTAAATCAACTTGATCGTGTTCATCTAAGAAATATTTGGCTTCTTCAATGCTAACTACACCATCCCGATTTTGATCAAATGCAATTCTAGTTTGAATCTCAGGAATTTCAATGACTCTATTACCATTCGAATCAAATTTAATAAATGTATCTTCTGCTTCTCTGCGATTTTCCTTTGTCTCTAATTCTTGTTTTTCGGATTTATCGGCCTCTAGAGCGATTTTGTAAATCTCTAAAGCACCACTTTCTAAATGTTCAGCATCCTTTTTGATACCCTCACGTTCATTCTTTAATGCTTCTGCTTCAGCTATTGATTTCTTTAATTCATCCAGTCGTGTTGATTGTTCCTCTTTCAATGCTTTACCTCTTAAACCCATTTCAGCACGTAATTGATTACCCTGTATTGTTAGATCGGAACGTAATTTTTCGCGCTGCTTTTCTTCTTTTCCTGTTAATTTGAAAAATTTCGAATGTAAACTATTTTATTTAGAGGTACATCTATACAAAATTGAACTTACCTAATTCACTACAGTTATTTGTACATGCAGCATGTGAATTATATTCATCAGATGCATCACAGCAATCACAGATACCATCATTTACACGTGAACTTGGTATATTTTTTGGTTTGTGCCCGGCATTTGTGCAATGGAATATACCATTTGGACATGCACTGGTTCCCGGTTCATCGCTGCCATCACCGCAATCGCAAAAATCATCATTTATTTGATTATAGAGAATTATTTTCTTTCCATCAAAGCAGGTAAACTTCTCTGATGGTGCATATAAGCTGGCTCTCGATATAGATACACCCCTGGGACGTGGAATATCTGACAATACGAAAATGCCGAAACAATGGATTACAATGAAAACAGTAAATATATTGACCAAATTTATTAACATTTTTCTATGTAAATTTATTTAATTAAATAGATTTAATAGCTTTATTTCTAATAATTATCTAATAACACGATTGGCCAGACAAATTTAGTTATCAATTTATTATTATCACGAATTAAAAAATTTTCAACTTAAATCTAATACACGTATGTGGCTGTCAGTATGGTTTATTTACCCTGTGACATTTACCTTTCGTTCAATGCATTTTCTTCTAGATGTTGAGTTTTTTTTTTTATATATTATGAGCAAATAAAATTTCAAGTTCGGGGTAACAAGTGGAGCAAATTTGCTCGAAATAATAGAAGTTGTAAAAGTTCTAGTACTTATCAATTCCTTTATAACAAATAAGGATTAGGACACTATAAATAATATATACTTACTCCACATAACACTATATAGGACGAAGCAGCGATTACCTATGGTAAAGACTTAGAATATATTTTAAATTTAGCTAAAAACTTCACATTTTTCTATAAAGTAAAAAACTATACGGAATAAATGATACGTCGATAGTGATGCTGAATTGAGGGTTATTCCACGGCATTCTAATGTAAAGGCAACATAAAACAATGTATGTATTAGAGACTTTGGGCAAATTACGTAAGGCGGTTATCCCACATTAGTTCGTATTGTCTAACTTATGTTCTAACCGTGATAAAATAGGTATGAGAGTGAGTGATATGGTCGCTGTTGCATCTCATTCACACTCATATCTATTATCACGGTTAGCACATAAGTTAGACAATACGAACTAATGTGGGATAACCGCCTAAGATTAAAACTCCGCCCATTCTACATACAATTTATAGCATCTAATTTCTCTTACATTAGTTTAGTACTCTACTAAATGAGGCTGGTTGTTCGTGGTTCCCAGATCTAATGGAGCTTCACTCACATTAATCGATTTAAAGTCGTACGCGTACCACAAACGCATCAATAATGTATTGAGCTCTTACCCAGCATTTATCCAGTACGTACCGGATATAACACGTTAATATTGAATAAATAAAAAACAAAAATAAATAACCGACATAATTTGCCCAAACTTTCTAGTTAGTTTCTGTTTACAATAAAAGGTAGTTTTTATTATTTATTTATGTTAATTACTGATGGTGATGTTGTTTTCCCAGTCAATAAATTATTTGCTTTTGTATTTATAAATAAATTTAATTTACGATAAATACTTACTAAGTATTGCAAAGTTTTAATGTAAATTTTTTTGGCTTGTCCTTTGAACTACAAATATTTTTGTGCAATTTTATGATTGAGCAAAAAAAAACTGAAAAGTACCAATCAAATAAAGTGGTCTTAACACAAAATTTGCTCATTATGTTGACAAATCATAGTGACCAACTTAACTAACTTTACGTTCTTTCTCGAACAACATAATAGAACGTGATCTTACACTGTGTATTTTTTAAATATCTTTTTTGTTGAATTTAGTGAATGAATTCTGTTTAAAAATGTCTACAGTTGCAAGCGCTCTTTCTATTGCCGGAACTCGCACATCAGGTGCTCCAGTTCGTACACAAAATGGTATGTAGATTTTTCATAAAATATATAAAAAGTAACCAGATGCACAACCAACACCTCTATCCATTAGTCATAAATTGTAATGTCTTTTAATATTGCACGCGGTACAATCACATGAATAATTTCGTAAAAATTAAATTATGTTTTTTATATGGAAATAACGTTTCTTTGCATAAATCAAAAATTATATTGTAAAAAATCAAAAATTTAGTTATTTTTGTCCTTTTATTTACGATGCTGTTTTTGTTAACTCCATTGTTCTTTCAAGAACATTGAGGTTAGATTTTGTCTAATGGGTAATGGGGCGGGTATCAATTTGTTAATACTCAAATATATATAATAATATGTATATATATATATATATTTATAGTCATGGCAGCAAGCTCAATTGCCAATATCGTAAAAAGTTCCCTTGGCCCAGTTGGTCTTGATAAAATGATGGTGGATGATATTGGCGATGTTACTGTTACAAATGATGGAGCTACCATTCTAAAATTATTAGAAGTTGAACATCCAGCTGCAAAGTAAATACCATGATCTACATAGTATATTTTATATAGTTTTTTTTTATCAGATAAATAACGTTAATGTCATCAATTTTAGGGTGCTAGTTGAATTGGCTCAACTTCAAGATGAAGAAGTTGGTGATGGTACCACATCGGTTGTAATTTTGGCTGCCGAATTTTTAAAGGTTATTATTCTTTACACCATAGCATTTTGATATAATTTCTAGATATTCTTATTTTATATGTATATAATATATAATTTTTAGAATGCCGATGAGTTAGTTAAACAAAAGATCCATCCAACATCTATTATTTCCGGATACCGTTTGGCATGTAAAGAAGCATGTAAATACATTTCCGAACATCTCACCGCACCTGTTGAAGATTTGGATCGTGAATGTTTAATTAATGTTGCTAAAACATCCATGAGTTCGAAACTGATTGGAGCTGATGCCGCATATTTTGCTACAATGGTCGTTGACGCTACTCAAGCTGTTAAAATTCTTGATCCCAAAGGAAATCCAGCATATCCAATTCGTGCTGTTAATGTACTGAAAGCTCATGGTAGATCCGCTAGAGAAAGTATTCTTGTTCAAGGTTATGCACTCAATTGCACCGTAGCCTCTCAACAAATGCCCAAGAAAATTTTAAATGCAAAAATTGCGTGTTTAGATTTTTCATTGCAAAAAACTAAAATGAAAATGGGTGTACAAGTATTAATCACAGATCCTGAGAAATTAGAAGGTATCCGTGCTCGTGAATTAGACATCACAAAAGAAAGGATCGAAAAAATTCTAGCAACCGGCGTTAATGTGATTTTGTGTAGCGGTGGCATTGATGATTTATGCTTAAAATATTTCGTTGAATCTGGTGCCATGGCCGTACGACGGGTTAAAAAAGCGGATTTGAAACGTATTGCAAAGGCGACTGGTGCGGCTTATGTAACATCGTTAACAAATATGGAAGGTGAGGAGAGCTTTGATTCTTCAATGGTTGGTGAAGCTGCTGAAGTTACACAAGATTATATTTGTGATGATGAATTAATTTTGATTAAAGGACCAAAAGCCAGGTAAATGTTTGAGAATATTTTAAATCTAATAAGACTTATTTATCGTTTTTTTTCTTCTTTTTTTAAAAAAAAAAAAAAAAAAACTACAGAACTGCTGCCTCAATTATTTTACGTGGACCCAATGATTTCTACTGTGATGAAATGGAACGATCAATACATGATTCATTATGTGTCGTCAAACGTGTACTCGAAGGAAAAAAAGTTGTGGCTGGTGGTGGTTGTGTCGAAGCTGCCCTTTCTATTTATTTAGAAAATTTTGCTACGTCCTTGGTAAGCGCAACAAATTCCAATGAATATTTTTTTAATTGAATTGAATATACCATTAACGCATTTTCCAATAATTTTGCAGAGTTCTCGAGAACAATTAGCAATTGCTGAATTCGCAAAATCTCTATTGGTTATACCAAAAACATTGGCAGTTAATGCAGCAAAAGATGCAACCGATTTGGTAGCAAAATTGCGTTCTTATCACAATTCCAGTCAAACAAAAGTTGATCATGCAAATTTGAAATGGGTTGGATTAGATTTGATTCAAGGTGAAGTACGAGACAATAAAAAAGCTGGTGTCTTGGAACCAGCTATGTCAAAAATAAAATCATTAAAATTCGCAACTGAAGCTGCTATTACAATTCTAAGAATCGATGATTTAATTAAACTAAATCCAGAGGAAAAAGATCCTAAAAACTATGCTGATGCACGCGCTCGTGGTGAACTTTAAATTTATACTAATAATTTTATATTTTTGGTAATCTTAAATTTTCATTGTTTTTAATCGACTCAAATAATTTTTATGTTGCATCACAAAATCACGTACCTACCTACCCTTCTTCACAAGATAATCCTATCATATTTTAATTTTGTTTCGATGCAGTAAATCTTATTTGAATGTCATTTTCTAATATAAAACCCCATTAACACATATATTACTTGTACTTCACAAAAACGAACAACATGCATACATTTTTTTTTTCATTTATTCTAAAACCTGTATTGTCATTTAATAATATAATCTAAATAATAAAGTAAATTTGCTTTTAAAATGACATTTTTTTCGTTTTAGTTAAATGTTTTCTATTCTTAGGTACTTACGTTTTTATCCAAAATAATATTTTTTTTTATAACAATTGATACAAGGAACCTTAAACTGTTAGATTAAAGTTCAAAAGTTTTCAAATATCCGGTAAAGACATTCATCAAATCAAAGTTTCTTATATAAATGTAATGTATAAGGTAATCATTAATACACTAAAATCGCACGACATTAACTGTGTAAAAACTCGTAATTTAAGGACACGAATTAAAAATAAATGCTTTTTTTTTATTTCATTATTACTTTAATTTTATTGATGTGTGAAAAATAAATTAATTATTTAGCATTGAATCTATTCTTTCTTTGAAGCCTCCAATTGCTTTGTTAATAACTGAATTTTATCTTCATAAGAGCTTCGTAATTCCTAAAAAAAAAAAATGAAATAAAATATATAATTTCCAATCGTTTTTGATCTAAAAATGAAAACTATTAAACCGCTCATATATTTTATAAATATACCTTAAATATTCCTGACTGAAGATTATATTCTCTTTTCAATTCGGATTCCATTTTTTTAGAGATCTCTAGTTTTTTTTCGGTCAACAGATAACGATCTTTTTCATTCTTCACTCTCAATTCCATTGATTCGAGTCGTGATTGTAAATGATCATTTTCAATGTTACGCAAATTCAACATATCTTTTGTTATGTCTAACACTTCTTTGGTAGCCTCTAGTTGATTATTTAGCGCTTCCAGTTGTAGCTCTTGTTTTTTACAAATTTTTGTTTTCTCAAAAAGCAGCTCTTTTGCTTTCGTTAGATAGTCATCTTCTTCGGATTTTGTTATTTTTTTACCTTTTATTCCACTTATTGAACCGATCTCTTTAAAATTGTTTTCAAGATCAATGTTTCGTTTACTCAGTTTTTCATTTTCTTCAGTACTTCTCTAGAAGAAAAATTAAGCGTAATTCACAATAATACGTGTTTGTAATGAAATGACTCCCATAGCCCGTAATAGCCCGAATGAAAATAAAAATCAATTTTATTTTTAAAATAGTATTGGATTTCAATACTCTTCAATGTTATTTTCGACACTGGTTTTTTTAATTTAGTATTGAATTGAGTATAAGTAGTATTAAGACCGGATTGAATAATATAGAAATAGTATTCAATTTCTATACTTTTCTATAGCTTCATTTTCATTCGGGAGGACTATATTACAAATTCAAAACATTTATTACTTATGAATGGGCTGAATAATTTACGGTAACATAAAACTTACCTTTAGTTCTTTATCCAAATTTTGAATTTTATTCCGAACAATTTCAATAAATTTAATGCGATCATCTTCTAATGCTTTAACTTTTTCAATCAATTCTTGTTCCCTTTTAGTAATAGAGAGATCCTCGTTTATTGTACTTTCATGTGACATTCTTAGAAATAAGTTTTTTTTTTTATTTAAATATGTAAGTATATGAAATTAATGAAATTATCATACTTTATTATTGAAATGATATCCTTTTTCTTCTAAAATGATCACAAGATTCACAAGCAATCACTGAATTAAACAATTTTCAATTTAGTAATATCGATAATAAATATTAATAATCACTGAAATTTCTTGAATCGTATCGTTTTTTTTTTTCAATGCTTTTTAATGAAATGAAAAGAAAAACTAAGTCATTTTATTTTAGAGCATCGCAACGCACCTCGTTGTAAGTATAATTTATTTTTAATTTCAAATTTATATTTAGAACGAAAAAGCGTCGACTCGAATTCACGAAATAAATCGCGAATTATACAATCGGTTATATCTTGCAGTAATAAATATTGCTAATTTGTACAAATAACACAATACTTACTCATTTTCATTTTATAAAAATCTATAGAAATATATTATGTACGTATATATTGTTTTGATATTCAATCTTATACCGTACCGGATATTTAAACATGAATGAATTGCTAGGCCAATTTTTTTTGCTTACTTTGATTTGGTTTTTTCTCAGGATTGGCTGGACGGATTTTGATGATTGGCCTACCATTGGACGCAGATTCAGAATTGTGACACATGGGTTTTAGTTTTGATCAGTTTTGGTTTACAGTTCGAAAATTCAAAAAAAAAAACGTTTTCAAAAATGGTCGAAAAATTTGTTTTTTTGATTTTTCGACCTGACAGTCCAAAAAAGCCCAACCCCTATATATTTTGATGTCGAGTAAATTCTGCGTCTAACGGTACCTCAATCATTAAAATCCGTTTACTCAGTCCTGAGAAAAGTATAGGCGAAATGTGCAAAATTGAAAACAAATATATTCTGCATTTAAGGTTTTTTAATTTTATGAAATTTTTCATCATATTTGATCGAGTTTGTAAGAGAAAATATTACACAGTTTTTTTGATTTTTTGAACCGAAAAACTAAACTGATCAAAATCAATAAATATATGTCCGTCTCCCCAATCCTGAGAATAAGCGAAATAAAATAAAAAAAATTTAATCTGTTTTTTTTTCTCTCAGGGTTCGCTTAAGTAATGAGCAAAATGAGCGAAATGAAAATTAATTGGAAGATAAAATAATGCTAGGGATTAATATTTTTCTTTGTTTATGAATTTAATACTCGCAAAAATAAAGTTCTGTACCAATATAATTGGCAGCTTGTTTTATGATCACTTATATTATGGATAAATAATAATCTAATATATAATAATATAACAAAAAAAAAATATATATCTAAAGCTACTAATGCAAAAATGTTATATTGAATCAAAACACCATATTTGATCTTTATCGAATATATTTATCACATTGATGGTTATTTTTATTTTTAGATTATATAGTTATATACACGGCAATATTTATTATTCAATGAAATATTTTATTAGGTCAAATGATTCTTATTAAAATCAATATAATGTCATCTTGTTTGATTCACTGAAACACTTAATCGCAAAAATAAAGCAAAAAAAGAAGAAGAGTCCTTTAGCTATTGCTGCCCTTTGGTTTGCGCGAACTTGATTGTCGTGGATTTAAACGTGACGCAGCACGAGTTTCGCTATATTTTAAAACTCCATTCTTAAAAAAGTTTTCGTGTTCAATTAAATTAAATTGATTGTCTGCAAGCGATACTATCGAAAAGAAAAATTTATTTACTTCTCTCAATACACTGAACGAAAGTTTCGATTTATCTTTGGATGAGCCAGTCCATGAATATTTTGTTAATAGTTTTCGGTCGAAGAGTCTATCGACTAATTTGTATGCAATATTCTTTCCGCTTTGTGTACCACATGGCCCATAAGTGAAATCTTTGATCTGAAAAACAATAAAAAAAAAGCAGATGAAAATTATGAATTTCAACACAAATAATCAATTTCTCACCATATTATCTCTGAAGTTTTGATTAGTTAGTTTCGATTCAAATTTATTCGTATCTTCAATTGTTTTCAAGGGAAACGTCATTTCATTCTGTGTGAAATTAGCATCTACGTCATTGGATGTTGTGTTATTCATAACTGCAAAAATTTTTTGGGTAATCTGGAAGCATTTATCTACTTTTATTTGGGCCTTGGATAATTCCGCATCTAAGCTGTCCAATCTGTATTTAACTGAAAATAGAGAGATTCTTTTAGCTATATAGTTTTTATATAATGTGAAGAAACAAGAGATCTCTAAGTAAGTGTAAGTTTGATTGATCAAAAAAAAGCTATTAACTATAATAATGAAAACCTCCGGTTAAGGGCGGTAACATTGAACACAGTTAGTAGAAATAATAAAACTCTTCTTTTCATCATAAAAATAACTGTCAATTTATTTAGAAAGAAGCTCACAATTCAAATTTATATAATAATAAGATAATAATTAAATTCAAATTAATTTAGTAAAAAAATGAGAGCATCGAATTAAGGCAATCAATGATATTGTTGTAAATATAGTTCGACTGGTTACAATGTAAATTAGATTTCTCATATGACACTCTAAATATACTGAAATGAGAAATTAATTAGTAAAATATTTAAAAAAAAAAAGAAAAGAAATTAAATTTATTGGTGTTTCTTGTCGTGATTGAGTTTCTTGTGTATGTATTAGTATTCTTCAGATAGAATTGATAGAATTTCAACTGTTGGTCAACTTCCATTTTGGTCTATGACAACTGTTTTTGCTTCATTTTTGAAAAAAAAATAGAAGCTTTGGAATCGTGATTTTTTTTTTTTTATTTTTTTTTTTTTTTTTTTTTTTTTTTTTTTTTTTTTTTTTTTTTTTTTTTTTTTTTTTTTTTTTTTTTTTTT